>CATIWK010313663.1:0-27169 GCA_949634005.1 Mallotus japonicus | reverse complement strand
ATTCGATGAGGAAGATGAGGGCGATGTTGAATATATTGATTTCATTGGCATTGATAAAATTCTTTATTCTTATATTCCTTTAATTTTTATTTTGAAGGAATTACAAGTTGATGATAAATTTATGATGTTCTATGCTTTTATAAGCCAATTTCTTTCGCAATATTTGGGTAAAATTCGAGGACGAATTTTCTCTACCTTGGAGGGAATGATGCGGAGCAATAAGCCTTGGAATGATTTTGCAGAACAATGGATAGCAGATATAATTAGTTGTTATTATGATTATTATTATTATAGTAGTAGTAGATTTGATTGTATTAATTTTATTTCTTTCCTTTTGGTTGGGATTTGATTTCCCATATCTTAGGTAGGAATTGTTATTATTTTTATTTCCTAATTAAGATTAGGGTTGGTAGGTTTGTGTCACCCTATAAATATGTAAGCCTTAGGGCTCTTGGAGTTAGTTTTTGATGATTTGAATAGAATTTCTATTATTTTCCCAATTTTCGGCATTCTCATTTGGAGAATCAACGATTGTTGATGCCTATTCCTTGGGTATTCTCAGACTAAACAGGTTAATAGAAGATTATTTTTTGGTATTTGTGCGCAAATCAACATACTACAATATTTATTCCCTTTGTTCTTTTATTTATTTTTTATTTTTTTATAGTTTCTGCTGCATCAGTTGGTGATGGTAGATCTATGATTCTCTATGCATTTGTGAGCAAATTTGTTTCTCAATATTTGGGCGAAATTCGAGGACGAATTTTCTCTACCCTGGAGGGAATGATGCAGAGCAACAAGCTTAAGAGGAATGAGTTTGCAGAACAATGGACAACATATATAATTTATTATTATTATTATTATTATTATTATTATTATTAGGATTTGATTTTTATTTTTAGAATTTTACTTTCCTATATTGTTAGGGATTTGATTTCCTACCTTAGTTAGAATTGTCTTTATTTTATTTCCTAATTAAAATTAGGGTTAGGGTTGGTAGGTTTGTGCCACCCTATAAATATGTAAGCCTTACGGCTATGTAAGTTAGTTTTTGTTGAATGAATAATCAGATTTCTATTTTCCCCAAATTCGGTATTCTTTTATGAATCAACGAATTCTTGGATGCCTATTTTCTGGTATTCGTGTTGAATCAACAGGTTATAGAAGGTTGCTTGACGGTCATTCGTGCGCGAATCAACATCCTCAACATTTATCCCCTTTTACTTTAGGCTTCCGCTATGTCAGTATATCCGTTTATTGTATCAATGAGTTGTTTGGAATTTGATTCAAAGTAAACATTAGCTAAGTCATGATATTTTGTAAAGGTGACAGCAGCAAGAAGCGCCAAAACTTCGGCTGAGAGAGGTGACAAGGTTGGTCGTGAAAAACACAGTCCATGTTCTAGTGTACCAGTTGAATCAGGAACAACAGCTGCCATTGTAGCGTGACTTGTCTGATGACAAAATGATGCATCTGTATTAATTTTTAAAAACCCCAAAGGAGGAGGATGCCAAATAGTTGAGAAGTCTGCAATTTCTCGAGGCTGTAGCGGCCTTACTGTAGAGGGTACACTATAAAAGATCAAATTGTTTTTTTACAACTAGGCATGGAATCACCCAGGCTTTTGTTTTAAAAAAATATTCACCCAGGCTGTTGCTGACATTACAACTAGGCATGGAATCACAAGGCTATAATTTTTGGAAGAAGTGCAGTAAATAAAAGACCAATCTCTGCTTCAAAAAGATAGACAGTCAATAGATAGATAGAGATGGAAAATGAAGGGATAAAAAAGGTACAAGAAGGAGCTCCGATGATCGGCGGGGATGGTCCTCGAAGCTATTTCAAAAATTCCAGCTATTAGGTTTTTCTTTGATTAATTTTCTTTCATTTGTTCCATTAAAAAAAAGTTCTTTCGTTTGATCGTTTCTATAGAAATGTATATGCATTGCCATAAGTAACACCTTTACAAATTTACTAGTTACATCAGTAGTATAATTAATTTCAATGCAATAATGTGGCACATATAAAATTTCTTTTTTTTATATGCGTAAAAAGGATTATTCACTTTGACTCAGATATATATACCAACTTGTAAATGTAAAATACATATCATAAACGGCATACTACATTGAGATATATAGTTAATATTATGTGTTCACTTATAACATGCTAAGCTTACAATTACAAAAATCAGTGGTGGATGCTGCAAAGGGATTGATGAGTGAAGGCATAAGAGAGAAGCTCGATTTTGAAAACCCATGTTTCAATAATTTAGCCACATTTAGAATCGCAGATTTAGGCCGCTCAACCGGACCCAATACCTTCTTTTCAGTGAACAACATAGTAGAAGCTGTAGAAGCCAAAGACCACACCCAACTCCAAAGCTCTCCACCTTTAGAGTTCCAAGTTTTCTTTAATGATCTCAACGATAATGATTTTAACATTCTCTTCAAGACCCTTTTCCTATCAAAATACTTTGCTGCTGGAGTTTTGGTTCTTTCCACGCTCGCTTATTCCCCAAGTCATGTTGGGGTAAATTAAATTTTTCTACTAGATAATAAATAGGATATAAAAATAAATAAGAACGGTGAAGTGTGCATAATAATATAAAAGGCGGCTTATATTGCCAAATTAAAATAATAAAATTAATAAGGTGGTCAAACCAGCTAATAGGTGAATAAAATTAATAAAGAAGAATAAATAGGACACCAATAATTTTTTTTACGTGGAAACCTTATAAAAAGAAAAGCCAAGGGTCTTAGTCCAGTTAAATCCTCCACTATAAAAATAATGGGATTACAAATTACAACCCTCAATTTGTGGTTCACACCCTCACAAATTGGCTCTCAAAATAATATTCACCCAAAGCTCTCAATTTTTGCTCTCCACTCACACAACACACTCTCACTCTGCTTATTTGCTCCACTCTCTACACACATAGAGTACTCTTTTTCTTGCTTTCCTACTCTGCTTAATCCTTGCAGAGTGAATGGCTATTTATAGCCACATTTTGAAAATAAAAAATTCAATTGGTGCTTTTAAGGCACTGAAAGTAGATGCCCTTTGTTTTTTTTATTATTTAATTTTCATAACATGTGGGTCCCCACTTGTAGGCGGGACCCATCTAACAAATCTCCCCCTCACGCCTCAAGTGGGACATGGAAATAATCCTGCTTTCTTTGAGGAGAACTTTAGTTTTTCCGAAGTCAAGGCTTTAGTCATCATATTTGACCTATTGTCATCAATATAAATTTTCTCCAATGAAAACATCTTCATCTCCAACGCATCACGAATCTAGTGGTACCGTACATCAATGTGTTTTGACTTTGAGTGGAATGCTGAATTCTTACTAAGATGGATTGCACTTTGACTGTCATAATATAGAATGAATTTTTCTTGATTGAGACCCAACTCTTGTAGGAATTTCTTCATCCATAAGAGTTCTTTTGCATCTTTTGTAGCAGCAATGTACTCAGCTTTAGTGGAAGTTAAAGTAATAGATTTTCACAATTTTGATTGCCAAGACACTACTCCCCCTGCAAATGTCATCATATACCCAAATATGGAATTTCGAATGTCTACATCACCGGCCATATCTGTATCTGTATAGCCATACAATATAGGTTTATCATCACTAAAGCATAAAAAAACTTTAGAAGTACCTCTGAGATATCTGAGAATCCATTTAATTGCATGCCAGTGCTCCTTGCCAAGATTAGAGAGAAATCTACTCACTACTCCAATCGCATAAGCAATATCTGGCCTTGTGCATACCATAGCGTACATTAAGTTACCAATAGCTGATGCATAAGGCACTCTCTTCATATCTTCTTTATCGTTCTCCCTTATTGGACATTGCTTAAAACTTAACTTGAAATGTCCTGCAAGTGGAGTGCTGACTGGTTTTGAATTGCCCATATAAAATCTCTCTAACACCTTTTCAATGTACCTCTCTTGAGATAACCACAACTTTTTATTCTTTCTGTCACGAAGGATTCTCATGCTAAGAATTTGTTTAGCTACTCCCAAATCTTTCATGGAAAAAGTTTGCTCAACTCCTTTTTAAGATCTTTTATCTTTGTGATATCTCGACCAATAATCAACATATCATCCACATACAGTAAGAGAATGAGAAAATTATCAATAGAGAATTTCTGCATAAAGACACAATGATTAAAGTTTGTCTTCATATAGCCGTGATTCACCATAAATGACTTGAACTTTCTGTACCACTATCTGGGAGCCTGTTTTAATCCATAGAGGCTCTTTTTCAATCTGTATACAACATTCTCCTTGCCTTTGACTTTAAATCCTTCTGGCTGTTCCGTGTAAATTTCCTCCTCCAGATCTCCATGAAGAAATGCAGTCTTCATATCAAGTTTTTCAATCTCCAGATTCATGTTGGCTGCCAACCCGAGTGCTACTCTGATTGAAGACATTTTCACAACTGGTGAAAATATTTCTTTAAAGTCAATGCCCTTTTTTTGTCTAAAGCCTTTCACAACCAGCCTTGCTTTATACCTTGGCTGTGAGTTGCTTTCTTCATGCTTCAATTTGAACACCCATTCATTCTTGAGTGCCCTTTTGCCTTCAGGAAGTTACACCAGTTCAAAGGTATTATTGTCTTGCAAGGATTTCATCTTCTCTTGCATAACCTCTACCCACTTTTCTTTGTGTTCACCTGAAGTATCTTCTTGATAGCATTCTAGTTGTCCTCCTTCAGTAAGTGTCACATATTCATCTGAAGGGTATCTGCGGCTTTCTACTCGACCTATAGATGATCTTCTCAAATTAGGTTGTACAATAGGAGGTTCATTGGCATCATCCTCGCCAGCTTTCCATTCATCATCTTCTTATAAGGCTCCCCATTCATTATGATTAGCAGGTAGAGGAACCGGCTCCAGATTTACTGGATATTCTTCTGTTTGCGTTGTCTCCACCTTTTTCTTGATATCTTCAATGGTTTGATCTTCAAAGAAGATAACATCTTTGCTTCTGATAATCTTTTTGTCAATAGGATCCCAGAGTTTGTAGATGAATTCTTCATGAGCATAACCCAAGAAAATACATTCCTTGGATTTTTCATCAAGCTTGATTCTTTCATCTCGTGGAATATGAACAAAGGCTCTGCAACTGAACACTTTCAAATGCTCATAAGAAATATCCTTTCTAGTCCATACTCTTTGTGGTTTGTCGCCATTGAGTGGAATTGAAGGTGACATGTTGATTAGATCAACTGCAGTTCTCATTGCCTCCCTTCAAAAAGAGTTTGGCAATTTTGCATTTGAAAGCATACATCTGATTCTTTCAAAAATTATTCTGTTCATCCTTTCCATAACACCATTATGCTGGGATGTTTTTGTACTGTCTTCTCGAGCCTGATGCCGAATTTTCTATAGTATTCTTCAAATGGACCTTTGTATTCACCACCATTGTTTGCATAAACACACTTCAACTGTCTTCCAGTTTCTCTTTCCACTTTTGTGTGAAGTTCCATAAAGACTTCTAACATTTGGTCTTTTGATTTTAGACCAAATGCCCAAAATTTTCTAGAGCAGTCATCAATGAATGTTATAAAATACAAGGCACCGCCAAGACTTCTGGTTTGCATTGTGCACACATAAGTATGTACCAAATCAAGAACATTTGGTTTTCTTAACGGTATGGTACTTTGGAATGCAACTCTGCACTATTTTCCATGAATACAATCAACACAGTTCTATAGATGTACACCTTTAATCCCAGGTAAGAGATCTTACCTTTCTAGCCTTTGGAGCCTTTTCTCACTCATATGACCGAGTCGTTTATGCCATAACTTGATTGGAATTTCTTTCTCCATTACATTTATCGAGTTTTTCTATAGCTTTGCTTATGTTGTGTAGAGGTAGTTGATTTTCTTCCTCTAGCCATCACTGGAGTGCCTTTAGTGAGCTTCCATTTATGTCTGCCAAAATAACTTTTGTAGCCTTCATCATCAAGCTTTTCGATAGAGATTAAATTCAGCCTGATGTCTAAAATATGCCGCACATCTTTGAGGAGCAATTCACATCCAGTATTGGTTTCCAAATAAACATCTCCTATGCCAATAATTTTGGATGCTCCATCATTTCCCATCCGTACCAAGGTAAAATCTTTAGCAACATAGGATGAGAAGATATCCTTCCTTGAAGTGACATAGAAGGAGGCACCTGAGTCAACCACTCAGGTTTGATCTTGATATGTGAGATTGATGATTTTGTCATCCAAGACAACTTCAACTTCATCTCCGGCTATTGCAGTGTTTGCTTGTGGAGCTTCTGCTGGTTGATTCCTTGATTGCTCAGCTTTCCATTTTCTGCACTCCCTTTTAAAATGTCCAAGCCTGCCACAGCGATGGTAAGTGACCTCTTTCCTTGACCGAGATTTTGATCGGCTCCTTTATTGATTCTGAGGAAATTTGCTTTTATTTCTTCCATGTCGTTCTTGCTTTTCTGACACAACAGCTTCAGATGTTTCACCATTTTCCTTTCGTCTGGATTCTTTATTGAACAATTTGTCCTTCACCATCTCCAAGGTCACCTTTCCATTTGGAGCTGAATTTGTAACGGATACAAAAAAGTGTATCCCAGCTTTTTGGCAAAGAAATCAGTAGAAATGTTGCCAATTGATTGTCATTAAATCTACAGTTCATTGTTGAGAGTTGATATGCAACACCTTCAAATTCGTTGATGTGTTCTGACATGCTGCTCTCATCTTTGTATTTTAAAGTAATGAGACGGTGTATCAAATTGGCTACATTTTGTGTACTTGGTTGCGCGTACGTCTTCTCCAATTTTTCCCACAGCCTGTAGGCATCAGTTTTTTTGGCAATGCTCTGCATAATGCTTTTATCAATCCACTGTCTGATTTGAGGTGCACACTTTCTGTTGAGCACTTCCCAATCTTCATCTTTCATGTTAGCCGGCTTACCAACAACTACACCATTGATAGTTTTGATAGGCTGCCACAGATCTTTCATGTATAAAAGATCCTTTATCATTGACTTCCAAACTGAGTAATTTGTTGGAGTTAGTTTGAACATGCTGCCTATATTCTCCATTTTTATCTAGACAGAAAAATTTTTAACCAACCAAGCTCTGATACCACTTTATTGGGGTAAATTAAAATTTTCTACTAGATAATAAATGAGATATAAAAATAAATAAAAACGGTGAAGTGTGCACAATAATATAAAATGCGGCTTAGCCTGGCAAATTAAAATAATAAAATTAATAAGACAATCAAACCAGTCAATGGGTGAATAAAATTAATAAAGAAGAATAAATAAGACACCAATAATTTGTTTACGTAGAAACCTTATAAAAGGAAAAACCACGGGTAGTCCAGTTAAATCCTCCACTATAAAAATAATGAGATTATAAATTACAACCCTCAATTTGTGATTCACACCCTCACAAATTGGCTCTCAAAATAATATTCACCCAAAGCTTTTTCCAAAGCTCTCAATTTTTGCTCTCCACTCACACAGCACACTCTCACTCTGCTTATTTGCTCGCACTCTCTACACACACAGAGTACTCTTTTTCTTGCTGTCCTACTCTGCTTAATCCTTGTAGAGTGAATGGCTATTTATAGCCACATTTTGAAAATAAAAAATTTAAATGGTGCTTTTAAGGCACCGAAAGTAGATGCCCTTTGTTTTTTTTATTTAATCTTCAAAATATATGGGTCCCCACTTGTAGGCGGACCCATCTAACAAGTCATTTATCCATTTTGCACACTCCTCATATTCACTGCATTGGCTTTCTAAAGTTCAAAAAGAAATTATTGACAGTACCTCTCCAGCATGGAACAAGGGAAGCATACATTGCTCTGGACTTTCAAAGGAAGTTGCAGCTGCATATCTAGTTCAATATAAGAATGATTTCAATAACTTCCTAAATGCTTGAGATGAAGAAATTGTAAGAGGAGGATTGACGGAGACGCTCATTGCTAGTCGGCCAGATGGAGTCCATATGTCTCAAACAGATTCCGGTGCCTTATGTGATATGCTTGGTTCTTGCCTTATTGATATGGCCAATTTGGTAAGAGATACTGCTTTTATTGATGTGGTCTTTCAACTTATTAAAGGTCAAAACTACTGTATAAAAATATTTTTCAAGTACAACAATTGCAAAGATTTTTTTTTTTTATGTATTTTGAGTTTATATGCCTATTTATACATTAAATTTCATAAAAAAAAATTTAGTGGAAAGAATAACAAATAATTATTTGCTAATAAATGTTAATGTCCATATCAATTATTTAACGTTCTATTTTTTTTTTGTGAGAAGATTTACTGTTCTAATTAAGTATTAAAAAAAATACGTAGGTTACATCCAATCGCTCACCTATTTGTTGAGACACATACATTCCTACAATCTAATTATATTTTGTTTGGTTGATTCTATTTTATTATTTATTATTATAATACTCGGAATGATGCAATGAATTCCATTTTTTAGGGAGAGATAAGCGAAGAAGAGGAGGACTCCTTCAACTTACCTATGTATTACTCATCCCCTAAAGAGATTAGAGACATTATAGAAGGAAATGGATTCTTTAGCATTGAAAGAATGGAAGAAATGGTGTCTTCGATGAGGAACACAAAGCCAAGTGTGGAGATTGCTACTTCATGTCTAAGAGCAATTTTTGAAGGAGTCGTAAAGCAGCACTTTAGAAATGAAGATCTCGTAAACAGAATATTCCAACATTTTGCCAACAAACTTGCAGAAAATTACTCGACCTTTGATCAGGAAGTCCATCCAAGTATTGATTTATTTGTCCTATTTAAGCGTAATAACTATTAATCAAAGACATGATTTTATATTTTCCACTTACAAGTTGATTAGCTTGTAATAATATTGATGTCAAAAGCATGTTTGCTTCTTGCAAATGATCACACACTTTCATAAATATAAACGGTTGGTTGAGTGGTTTGGCAACTCATTGTATTTTTATATATATGAAGTTTTGTATTTATATTCTTATAAGATTTTTTTTTGTTATTAGCAATATCAGCCATAAGACACTAAGTAAAAATTGATTTTATGTCTAATATAAATTCATTTATAAAACTTTTGTTGAACTATGTTCGTGTTTTAAAGTTTTTACCATACATTTTAATAATTATCTTTTATTCTATTTAGATTTTACAAGTAGTCCTTTTAATATTTTTTGGTTTATAAATAATTCAACATTATTATTTTAATTTAAAATTTAAATATAGCATATAAATAAGTTTATGATTCTGTATTCATATAATATAGAAATTTTAATAGAAAAACTAAAAACAAACTTAAGGGATGAATACATGGTAGGCTGTGAGATATAACAGCTTTGGCTACCCAATCAATAACACAATTATAAGTTCTTTTAATCTAGTTAAAAGAAGAATAAAGATATCAAACTAAGCTTTAAAGCAATAGAGTCTAAAATAGCTCTAAGTTCCCAAAGAGCTTCAACTTCCTTGTCACAGCCTGACAGACTTCAGCTTTCCCTATAAAGACCAAGTTGACCCTGAGCTAAAAATATTTTTAAATTCTGAAATTTTAGACGCATCCATAAATTTCCATTCATTGGGTTTTTATAAGTCAATTTTGACTACTCAGAAATTTCTTTCAAGCTATGTATTATGTGTATCAACGAAAGCTCATTTACCTAATGTTAGTTATGATAACTCAGTTTGTTAAATAGTCAATATCTCTTCCTGTTTGTACACTTAATCTCATGTGCCAGTATTTAAACTCAACATAATGAAATACAAAGATATAATTCTTAGCCTTGATCATTCTCTGAGTTGGTATCAGAGCTCACAACGATGACCACTCCAAACTCTTCATCGTCATCCTCCTCTTCTTTTTCTTCTTTGGCTATTTCTTCTCCTTCTTTCTTTACACTGTCTACTCCCATCACAACACTTGCTCATGTTCAACAATCTTTCTCTATCAAATTAAATTCCAAAAATTATATTCCTTGGAAACTACAATTCATTCCACTCTTAAATTATTATAACCTTCATGGCATCATTAATGGAACTGAAAATCCTCCTCCCAAAGAAATTATAGACCCTACCACAAACCAGTCTATCATCAATCCTGATTACACAACATAATTCAATAAGGATCAACTCTTATTTTCATGGTTACTCTCCTCTATTACTGAAGAGGTTTATCCTCAACTCAGTGGCTTGAATTCAAAAGTAGATGTGTGGAAAGCTTTGGCCACTGCCTATGGCATTGTTAGCCATGTCCAAAGAACCTAACTCCATATTGAATTACATAATTTATCCAAAGATGACAAATTAGTCTCTCAATAACTCTATCAAGCCAAGGCAATCATGAATTCTTTAACTCTTGCCGGGCAGCCTGTATTACCATCAAAGTTTAATGCTATTATTTTCAAGAAACTTAGGGCTGAATATAATGGTATTATTGGTTCTTTACAAGAAAGACAAGATGTGATCTCTTTCAATGAACTTTATGGACAACTTGTTTCCCATGAATTGTTACTGAAGTCTTAACAACCCCAAATCCTATATATCAACCTTGTGTAGTGTTCTACCTTCTCTAATATGATGGGGACTTCTCGGTTTTCTACCAACAGGAGTCGAGGTTTTAACTCCAATACTTCCTCCTGTCAAATTTACGGGCTTAGCAATAACATTGCATTGAACTGTCGCCGCCAGTTTAACACTCACTCCAGCCCTCATAGTCAATTCAAACCACCATATCCTGTAAGGAATTTCTCGAAGTCGTCAAACAGAATTGATTCCTATCTGATTGAAATATAAAATGCACCTGTTTTGTTTTATAATCCCTATACTATTCCGAATACTTCATGGTATCCAAATACTGGAGCAACTCACAATGTCACTCCCAATATGTCCTCTTTTAAGCTCTGTAAGTCATTATAAAGGTAAAGAAACTTTACTTGTTAGTAATGGCCATGGTCTCTATATTTCTCATATTGGCAAAAGCATAATTTCATCCCCTTCTAAGCCTCTTATTTTAAACAATGTTTTACATGTTCCTTCAATTCCTAAACCTTTGTTGTCTGTTAATAAATTATGCAAAGATAATCATTGTTTCTTTAAATTTCATGATGATCATTGTCTTGTTAAGGAATAGGTATCCAAGAAGATAGTACTTCGAGGGACAAGTGAACTTGGACTTTACAAACTTCCAAGCATGATTTTCCAATTATAATCTCATGAATGCCCCGGTGTACTTTGCAAGCTTGGAAGATTGGCATGCAAGATTAGGCCATCAAAAATTTTCTACTGTTAAACGTCTTATTCAAAATTTTCAATTTCCGTGTTCATCCAAACAAACAATTTCCAATAAATGTGAAACCTGTTGCTTAGGAAAGCTTTATAGAGTTTCTTTACATTTAACACATCATCAAAGCACCAAACCTTTATAGTTAATTAACTCTAATGTGTGGGGTCTAGCCCGCATGTGTTCATTTTCGGGTTACAAATATTTTGTTATATTCATTGACAATTATTCCTTGTTTACTTGGCTTTATCCTATTAATTGTAAAAGTGAGGTGGTTCCAGTATTTTGTCAATTCCAATTGTTAGTGGAAAAATAATTTGATAGCAAAATAAAATCTTTTAACTCCAATTAGGGAGGTGATTATCGATCCTTACATAAATATTTTTCTAAAAATGGCATTTTTCATCTAGTCACTTGTCCCCACAGCCATGAACAAAATGGCATAACTGAAAAGAAAATTCTTAATATTGTTGACATTGATCTTCTCTCTTAGGCCATTGTGGAGCTCCTTTCAAATTCTGGGATTTTATGTTTGAAACTGCAATATTTTTAATTAATTGTCTGCCCTTTACTTTATTGTCTAATAAAATTTCATATCAAATTTTATACAACAATTATCCAAATTACGCCTTCGTGTATTTGGTTGTGCCATTTATCTGCTTCTCAAACCCTATAACAAACACAAATTTTCCTTTTGTTGAAAACAATATGTGTTTTTAGGGTATTCTCCTCATCAACTTAGCTATTGTTGTTATGATAAAGAAACAAAAAAAATTATGTAGCCTGTCATGTTGAGTTTGATGAAAAAATATGTCCCTTTAAACAAATTTTAGGTCTCAATACTAATTTGGATGTTTCAGTGGTCCACATGCCTAATCAACCTTGGCTGCAAATTAGTCAATAGCTTATAAGTTCCTTGCACTCTCCAGGTACTGTCTCCTATATATCCTTATCATGACTCTATTATCTCTCAACCATCTTACACTCTATCTTCTCAACCAACCAGCTCTAACCCAAATCATCCTACCTCATCTCTATCTTCACCGAACCTCTCCTCTTTATCTAATAACCCACACACTAATCCAAACATACCAACCCACTCACAGTCCACTTCCATACCCACCTTTCCTTAACCAACCCATATTTATAATCCTGCATGACTCAAATAGAAAAAAAAATATATTTTCTAGTTTGAAAAACCTCTAGAAAACTGATTCTTGAGAACCCCTTGCATGCTCATGTCAAGTCAAGGTGCTGAAGAAGATAAAATTGCAAAATTCGATCCAATGCCTCATTTCATAGGGAACCTCAAAGTGGCTCTATTTCATCATATTCCATCCATATCTAAATTCCATTCATTTAATATCCCCTTTCCTTTGGTGTCATTAACATAAGAGATGTCGTTTATAGTCTATCTCTTTCCATTTCTTTTGTGGATTTGTGCAATTCTGATTCAAATGACGACCCACCTCCTACTTTACCATAACGAACCCTTCAGATGCAATTATGAACACCACACTAAACTATAAACCAACTGCTCTTCACACTTCTACTTCTTCTCTCGACATGTCTACAGTGATTGAACCCACCTCTTTTGCCAAAGCCAATTAATCATCTTATTGGAGACAATCCATGGCCGTAGAAATGCGAGCTTTGTATAATAATAACACCTGGGACTTAGTACCACCACCATTAACAGGTAATGTAGTTGGTAATAAGTGGATTTACAATGTCAAGAGAAAGGCAGATGGAACTATTAAAAGATTAAAGGCTCGCTTGGTAGGTCGAGGCTATACTTAGGAAATGGTCTTGACTACACTGAGACCTTTAGCCCTGTGGTAAAACCTCAAACTATTCATACTGTTCTTTCAGTTGCACTCTCTCGGGGATGGACACTTAGACAATTAGATGTCAGCAATGCATTTTTGAATGGTGATTCGCAAGAGACAATATATATGGTACAACCATAAGGCTTTATTGATAAACAACATCCAAACAATGTTTATAAGTTGAACAAGGCTCTTTATGGCCTAAATAAGCACCCCGTGCTTGGTACCATAAACTGATTTCTATATTGCTTTCCATAGGATTCACTAATTCTCATGTGGATTTTTCATTGTTTCTATGCAAGAATGGCCCTCACACATGCTTTCTCTTGGTCTATGTCGATGATGTCATCATTACAGGCATTGATTAACTATTTATTCAGAAGATAATTGACACCTTGTCCATAGTTTTCTCACTTCGAGACCTAAGGACATTGACTTACGTTTTTGGCATTCAATTTCAGTACACCAGCAATGGTATCTTATTGTCTCAGCATTCATATATTTAAGACATATTAAAGTCAGTTGGTATGGCCAACCGTAAGCTATGATCCACACCAATGGTCACTAGACCACCATTATAAAAAAACTCAAGGCATTTCATTATCTTTAGATAAGTGAACACATTATAGAATGCTCTATGGTAGCTTGTAGTATGTAACACTTACTCGGCTGGACTTGTCTTTTTCAGTGAACAAATTATGCCAATATATGCATTAACCATCAATAATTCATTTGCAGGCGCTTAAAATGGTGTTGCATTATCTTCATGGCACTACAACCCAAAGTTTACTAATTTCTAAGTTTCCTTCTCATCAGTTGATTGCATTCAATAATGCTGATTGAGCTGGGTGCCCTTATGATCAATGTTCTATAGGGGGATATTTAATCTTTTTGCGTATAAATATTATTGCTTGGAACTCCCATAAACAGAAAATGGTTGCCCGTTCCTCAATTGAGTTTGAATTTAAAACAGTGGCAGATGTGAGTGTTGAGCATAAATGGCTCAAATCTTTGCTTCTTGAGTTAGGCGTTAGTATGTCTTCTCCACCCCATGTCTGGTGTGAAAGTATTGGAGGTGTTTTCTTTTCTTTGAATCCAGTATTTCAGGTTAGAACTAGACACATTGAGGTTGATTTCCATTTTATCCAACAACAGGTCCAATGCAAGTTATTCAATGTCTCTGCGTTATCATATGCTAATCAACTTGCTGATTTGATGACCAAGCCTCTTTCCTGCTAGTACTTTCAATACTTGACAGATAAGCTTCAGTTACGGCCTACCTCACCATCACCTTGAGGGGGCGTATCAACACAAACTCATTTACCTACTGTTAGTTATGAAAACTTAGTTTGTTATATGGTCAATATCTTTTACTGTTTGTACACTTAATCTCATGTACTAGTATTTAAACTCAACATAAGTGAATATCCTTGCAATCACAAATCTAACGTCACTGTTCAATCTACCCATCACATGAGTACCCATATGTCTATTCTGATATCTCATATCAAGTAGCATGAGACTCACTACCTCCCACTATTAGCATCACATACTAATCAAGGAAAATAAACAGAGGTGATAGTTTAATTAATATCACCCAAATATTAATTAATCGACTATGAACAATTTATAGCATATGTACTAAATAAACTTGTAGCTCATATTATCAACTCTTGACAATAAGTTTATTTAACATAATGCTAAAGGGTAAATACTCAAATAAACAAACACCTTATTTAAATGAATATTTTATTACCATATGGATAATTTACAATGTCATTATACATTACAAGTATGGCACTAGGGCACATCTATGCTAACATAACCATGCATCAAAATCTTCACAGCTATGCATTGGTGCATAGCTGTGCACATAGGTGTGCACAGCCAATCATGGTTCGATAATTTCTGTAGCAGCAGTGATGCAGAGCCGTGCATATGGAAGTGCACAACCGTGCACTTTGGCAGAAATCAATTTTGAAAACTATTTTTAGGGTTTATTTGAGAACTATTATAAATAGCCCATCATTTTGCCTTTTTGAAGAGGGGGGCTGGTCAGAATTCCAATGGAAAAAATCACTGAAAACCACAAAAGAATAACCTTAGAAGATCAAACAAGCACAAGAGAGTGAAGATTGAAGAGTGAAGATTGAAGATTGAAGAGTCAAGATTAATCATAATTATTTTCTTCTCCTTCTTCTCTTGCTTGTACTTTCTATTATGGTTTTTTCTTGTGAATTTTTGGGATTTAGCAACATTATGTTAGACTAAAGTTTTCTTTGTTAGGGATTAATAATCTGAACATGATCTAGGCTTTCTATTTATTATACTCATTAGTTTTTGCATATTGTGTTTATTGTTCTTAATGCTTGTTATTACTTGATCACCAATGACATGATTTTAATTGGAGTTATGCATTGAGAGATAGTAATTCTAATAGACCTATAAACGCAAGTTTAACTTAACTCAAAACTAGAGATAGATTGAGTTGATTAAATTCCCTTTTGAGTTGTGCTTCATAATTCATGATTTTGATGTTTAGGTGTTTAGATTGCAATGAGAGTTGGGTCTTTATTCCCTTGATTGATAATTGTGAATTTAAATTAACTAAGATTAAGTAATGCTTTAGAAAATATCGGGATATGCATGGCTAATTGAGTAGTAATTTGAGTAGCCTAATGATTGCAAGGTGATTTAATTCCTAGCAATTTTCCTAAATATAATTTGTTTATTAATTTTCGTTGAATTATTTCTCTATCTTTGAAGTAGATTTCTTGAATTCATAATGTAGATTAATTTTACATATGTTTATTTGTAGCTTTAAACAATAAGAGGTTGGTAAATAGGTGATTAGATCAAAATCTCCATGGGACGATATATTTACTACTTATTGACACTGTGCACTTGCGGTTTTGCACATACAAGTTTTTTGGCGCCATTAACGGGGATTTTGATTTAACATTATAATTGATCTGATTTCTATTCAATTAAGGCACCAATTTTTTTTATATTTATATTTATATATATTTTTATTTCTTTTGTTTTGTAGAGTTCATTTTCGGTGTAAGCGGAGTACCCGAAATCCAGGAAGGAACCGCTTTAATACATACCAAAGCTTACTAGGTTTAAAAAAGAGAATCATAGGCATTCTCAAGAAGAGTTAGACACAATGACTTATACAAGTATGATGGGAGATGGTTACATGGAGCAGTTGAATTATGTTGGGAACCAATTTCAAGGAAGGCAATCCAACAACCCATTCTTTAATACTTACAACCAAGGGTGGATGAATTATCCTGATTTTTTGTGGAGCAACAATCAAAATTATCAGGGGTTTTTCAATCAATTCGCTCAGCCACCATCACTCGAATTTCAACCACAATCAATCGATGACAGATTGGCAGCCATGGAGACTAAGTTAGACAAATTCATTGATTCCATGACCTCACTACCACCCGAATTTCAACCACAACCAAGCCACGTTAAGTTGATACCAGTAGAGGTCAATCTAAAAGAATAAGTGAAGGCCATCACATTAGGGAGTGATAAAGAGTTTCAAGCTCCTAAAGAAGTTCCAATGAAGGTTAAGGATGATAAGGAAAGCAAAGAAATGAAGAGTGAAGAAGCAAGGGAGAATAGAAAAGAAAAGCAAGTTGTTATGCAAGAGAAGTAAACGGAGCATCCCTCTACCATTAACACATCAAAATATCCTCCAAGACTTCCATTTCCTTTAAGGTAAAGGGCAATGAATGAAGATGAGAAGAGATTGGCAAAATTTCTAGAAACTTTCAAAAAGTTAGAGCCAAACTTGCCATTGTCTGAAGCATTGAAGATGCCCAAGTATGCCAAATTTCTCAAGGACATTATCACTAACAAAATGAGGTGGGATGACAATGAAATGGTGTCCTTGATTGAGACTTGCAGCTCTATAAAGGATGAGGAGTGTAAAAGGGATGAAGTCATTGATGAGTGTATAAAAGAGGTGAATTTTTCTTTAGGTGAGAGTGAGAATGATGAGCAAATAGATGTGGAGTTAGAGAGTGAAAATGAACAAGATTGTACATTTTTTAAACCTGAACTTTTGGTGAGAAGTGATAATCCTACACCTCCTTCCATTGAAAAACCACCAAAACTTGAACTAAAACAATTACCTAGTCATTTAAGGTATACATTTTTGAGCAAAGACAACACACTACCTATCATCATTTTAAATAAATTATCCATCAAACAAGAAAAGAGAGTGTGTAAAGTGATAAGTAAGAGGATTAAAGTGATTAGGTGGCAGAATTCTGACATTGAATAGTGGAATCTCTCAAATGTGGTGCATAAACTTCACATGGAAAATGGTTATAGAGCTCTAACAAGAAAAAAAAAAAGGAGACCAAATTTCAAGATGAATGAAATTTTTATCTCTCCTAAGGTATGTAAGGATAACTTTTTTTTTTAATAATGCCTTTGAATTGTGTTTATCTAACCTTGATAGGATGTTATAAAAATGTAAGGGGACTAATCTCATTTTACATTGGGAGAATTACCACTTTATGGTGGAAGAAGAATTAGTCTCAAGTTATATGCTATCAAGTAAAGGGATTGACTTCGATGAAAATAGTTCCCAAGCTCCTGAAATTGCCAAGTTCTTCAAGGAGACAAAACATGGCATAATGATCGCATCCCTAAAAACACACCTCAAGTTGGAGACGTTGTTTTGTTGATCAACATAAGGCTAAAGCTACTTCAAGATATGTTGGAAGCAAGTGGAATGGTCCTTTCAAAGACATACAATGGAGGTTTGGTGTAGGAAGCTCTTCCCTTCAATAATCATTTATGACCTAAATGGGGAGTCGGTCAAGCTAACGACCTTAACTTAGAACTATTCACTTTCTTTAAATTTATTTAATTTTATTTTAGTCTTTTAGTTTGGGTTTTATTTAATTATGATTGTTTATTTTATTTATTGTTGTGACATGCTTGATTTTCACATTGAGGGCAATATGCAGATTAAGTGTGGGGGAAGGGTTTAGCATTTGCATGTGATAAGCATTTTGTTAGATTTTATTTTTATGTTTAACTTTGTTTTATTTTCTTTTGGTATACTTTTAATTTTGTTTTATATAGTTATTGAGTGTTGCATGTAAACACTTGAATTTTTGCAATCTATCATTAGGATGACCTAGATACATTAGATTTGATTTTCTTGAACATGTGTGATAATCTCCTTTTAATGCTTAATTTATGGTTTTCAAGCTAGATTGACAACTTGTGGTTAAGGACTTTTGATATTTTAACGAATTTAATGCTTAATTTTCTTTTGAATGATTGAATTTTATGATTTGATGTTTGAGAAAGATGTTTATAAGTAGAACTAAATTTTGATCTTTAGTTTGCTTTTTGGGTTTGACACATAATATGGTAGCTCTATATAAAAAATGGAAAAAAAAAAGAGAAAATTTCTCCTATATTAAAGAGATAAAATATTAATTTTTACATCTTTATATGCTCCAGAACTACTACAATGCTCTAAAAATAGTATGAGTATCCAAAGGACCCATTCAGCGATATCCACGCTTAGTAGTGTGGGAATGGCGGGGGATGCTAAGAGTGGGAAGAATGGTAAGAGAAAAAGAAAAAAAAAAGCAAAAGCAAATAAATAGTGCTACCTTTTATGTGTTAGATTCTAGAGTTGCTAAGGTTGAGACAAATGTTCTATTTGCTTTCATTTTTCTTAGATGTCAACTTATGAATTTTCGAGAATTCAACTGAAAAAGTTTGCTCTCCGCTTGGTAATTCTCATGTCTTTGACTTTGAGTTATCGGTTTAGTTTGTAATCATAAGTTTTGTATTAATTGGAGATTGTTATGGATGGTTGAGTAAAGTTTTCCAATGTGTTTAATTCGTTGTATTGATAAGTATTCTTATGCATTTTTCTTGAGGACAAGAAAAAGCTCAATGTAGGGGAGTTGATAAGTGCGAAAAATAGTGGATTTTAAGCACTAAATTGTTATGTTTTTATGTGTTAGAGTGTTTATTTTATTCTTGAATGTTGGTGTTTTTACTTAAATTCCATGAAACTTATGTTTTAAAGGTTTTTATAATTTTTGTTAATTTTTAGTTATTTTTAGTTTAATTTTGGTGTTTTTGTGTTCATTGGTTAGGTGTGCCCAAGTTTGGATTAATGCAAGTGAAATTTATGCTGGAACTTTAAGAGGAAAGCTCAAAATCTTCATGAATTGAAGATGAAGAGGCATGCACATCCGTGCACATGGGAGTGCACGACCAATCTTGAGTCTGAACATATCACTTCGCAGAATAGATAGTATTGCACAACTATGCATCAAAATCTGAATAGCCATGCACTAAATGCACAACCGTGCACATAGGTGTGCCTAGTTCAATGATTTCTGGAGTAGCAGCGATGCACAACATATGAAAGTGCACAGCCGTGCGCTTCGGTAGAAATCAATTTTGAAAACTATTTTTAGGGTTTATTTGAGAACTATTATAAATAGCCCTCGTTTTGCCTTTTTGAAGAGAGGGGGGGGGGGGTGTGGTCAGAATTCCAATGGAAAAAATCACTGAAAACCACAAAAGAATAACCTTAGAAGATCAAACAAATACAAGAGAGTGAAGATTGAAGATTCAAGAGTCTAGATTAATCATAATTATTTTTTTCTCCTTCTTCTCTTTCTTGTACTTTTTATTATGGGTTTTTCTTGTGAATTTTTAGGATTTAACAACATTATGTTAGGCTAAATTTTTCTTTGTTAGGGATTAATAATCCGAACATGATCTAGGCTTTCTATTTAATATGCTCATTAGTTTTTGCATATTGTGTTTATTGTTCTTAATGCTTGTTATTGCTTGATCACCAATGACATGATTTTAATTGGAGTTATGCATTGAGAGATGGTAATTCTAATGGATCTATAAACACAAGTTTAATTTAACTCAAAACTAGAGATAGATTGAGTTGATTAAATTCTCTTTTGAGTTGTGCTTCATAATTCATGATTTTGATATATAGGTGTTTGGAGTGCAATGAGAGTTGGGTCTTTATTACCTTGATTGATAATTGTGAATTTAAATTAATTGATGCTCGAGAGAGATTAATTAATGCTTTAGAAAAACTCAGCATATGCATGGCTAATTGAGTAGTAATTTGAGTAGCCTAGTGATTGCAAGGTGATTTAATTCCTAGCAATTTTCATAAATATAATTTGTTTATTAATTTTTGTTGAATTATTTCTCTATCTTTGAAGTAGATTTCTTGAATTCATAATTTAGATTAATTTTACATACATATATTTTTAGCCTTAGACAATAAGAGGTTGGTAAATAGGTGATTGGATCAAAATCTCTGTAGGACGATATTTTTACTACTTGTTGACACAGTGCACTTGCGGTTTTGCACAAACACTGATGCTTTCCTTTTCCGTGTTCTTATAAAAAAATTTAAATAAAAAATAAAAATTATAATGAATTTTTATCACAATCTTATAATAATATCTTTTTACATTAATTTTTAATTTAAAATGTGAATATTTTACATAAAAAATTTTATTTTTATTTTTTAGCTTCAAATGTGAAATTTAAAAATAAGGTAATTTATTTCTAATGTTGAAACAAAAATTTAAGAGTGATGCAAAAAGTAAATAAATAAAAATGGTATAAATGGTAAAAAAAAAAGTTTTAAGGATAAAAAGAAATATTGTGTGTTATAAAATTATATTTTAGTCCATAATTGACGACAAAATCAATCGAATGATGAATTAATTAGAATGTTATGATAAAATCTAAAAAAACTAAAGATCGACTAATGTATTTTATTAAATCTTAGGGGTATTTAGAAATTTTAAAAAAATATATACCATAACAATATAATTAACTGCTAACCTGTATGGTTGAGAAACATTCCACTTTTCTCCTTCTACCAGGAAAGGACCTACTTCGAGATTATTCAAAGCCAGACTCTCTGTTGAGCGAGAAATAGTAATATTATCTTCTCCAATTATAAAAAAGAAGCTCAAAATTTTATAAACAAAACTTCTATCAGCTGAAAATCATAAAATATAATAAAATAAAATATAATAAGCAAAATTGCACAACAGGTCAAGGCATAATTAGCTTAGAATTTCTCTTACCTACTGCATAATTAGAAACTTACCATATCCAATGTACAAAACCTTACCTTCAAAATTTCAAACACGTAAAACAGTCCATACTTGAAAATAGGAATGTAAGCGAGTTAAGTTGACTCACGAACTATTCAAAATTGACTTAAAAAAATTTAAAATTGACTCGATGATTGCCGAGTCGAGTTCAAGTTCGAACTACTCAAATAAGCTATCGAGTTGAGATCAAACTCCTAAATATGTAACTCGATACTCACGAGCCTAATTAAACTTATATATTGTTATCATTTTACCCTTTTATTTTAATATAATTATAAATATATCTTATCGAATCGAGTCAAGTTTAAAAATTTTTAAATATACATTTTTAAAAATTTAAAAATTTTATTTAATTAATTGAAACAAACCGAGTTGAATTTAAATATATGAATTATTTGATCGAGTGAAGTTCAAGTTTAAAAAAATAGATTGAGTTTGAAATGAGTTCAAATTTTGAAGTTAAAAGTCGAGTCAAGTTCAAATTTAACAATGTTTCAATTCTTACACCTCTATTTGAAAAACACATATTTCTAGGGAACTAATGTTGTGTACACATAATTAGAAACTTCAACAACTATAATCAGAAAGTTTTGCACGCTCATCGAGCTTCAAGCCTCAAAATCAGAGAATGTGGGAATTCTATCTAGGCCATGGAGCGCAGGTACTTTGTATAAAGGAGGAAGATACATGTAGCAGACCCAACCTCTTATATGATAAATTTTTTTAAAAAATATTAATTAAAGAAAAAATAATAAATTATTAAATTATCGTGACACATAATGTTATCGGGACACTTATGGATGTTTATCTTTGTATAAATCTTTCTTAAAGAACAATAGACGTAAAGAACTAGAATGAATTATTTTTTTTTCTAAATACCTTCAAGGAAATTGGAAATGGTAGCTATATTTAACATCAATGAAGGGCAAAACTGATTCTCTATATTTAGCTCTAGTTCACGCAATCACATATCTGTAACTCATAGATTCTTGTTCAATTTGAATAATGGAGTATCTTATACAACCATTTAGATAAAATGGAAAATAATATGGTATGTCATGCAAGTGTTACATGTTCAAAATTATCTTCCAGCTCAGGTTATACTTTCAAGCTTTATTGATTTTTTTAAAAAAATTAATTAAAACTCTTAATTTCAATTATACAGATAAATTTATATATATAATTTAAATTAATTATTTAATCTTCCATTATGGTCTTCAACAATAAAAAATATAACTATTGTAACAAATATTATTGGATAAATAGAAAAAATATAACTATGTAATAAATATTATTGGATTGCAAACGTTTGGTTGTAAACCTTTTGTGCATAATCCTATGGAAGAGAGGTTCAAGTTAAATATTGAGGCACAATGGTGTATATTTATTGGCTATGCCTATCATCAATATCAATTTGGCTATATATTTTATGATTTATTCTAGAATAAGTTACAAGTAAAAATATCATTTCTTTAAGTTAAATGTCTAAAAGATATATATATATTTTTTTTGTAGTTTTAAAATTGAAATATAAATTGGACAAAACAATTGAAATATATAAAAAAAAGGAAAAGCATGGAAAATCACCATGTGGTTTCACGGTTTTAAACTTTTAAATACGTGATTTTTTGTGACATTTTTAAATACGTGTTTTAGCCATTACACACTTTCCAGTATATGCATCTAATTCTGTTAACTTTGTCCTATGTGACACCTACGTGTTAGCACCACATAGGATGAAGTTAACGGTGTTAGACACATATACTGGAAAGTATATAACGGCTAAAATACGTACTTAAAAGTGTCACAAAAAAAAAAACCACGTACTTAAAAGTCTAAAACCGTGAAACCACATGATGGTTTTCTTTGCTTTTCCCTAAAAAATAATATTAAAATTGACTAACGAAAATCTATTTTGGTTGAAAGATACGACTTTGTGGAGAGTTTTTTTTTTCCCTAAGATTTATAAGGTTTAATCGTAAGGACTTAATTATAAAAAAAATACTGAAAATGCTGTTATCCTTATTTATATTATATAGACAAAATAAAATTTTGATTTTGATAAAAATGTGTAAATATAGGATTAATTCACATAAAATTTTATCAACATTAGTCATTTGTTGTTCAAATTATTTATTTAAAACATATTACTAAGATAATTCATTTTAGAGACATATTGCATATGCTAAATAAATGGATTCATTTTTCTATAGAAAACATTTTTCTACAAAAAACTTAGTATCTAGTGATAACTTTTAGTGACCAGTTTAATTTATTGTCTCTTTAGTTATTTATCTTTAGATTTATAGTAACAAAATAAAATTCTTATCTTTATAGATAAGATTTAAAATAACAAAATTTATTTGATGTCTCGATATCTCATGTAAGGAAACAAACTCAATTAATAATTTCTTTTTTTTAAATAAATTTAAAAAATCGATTGACATATGAGATTAAAATCCAAAAAATTTGCATTTTCCAATAAATTACTCTACCAAAAAAAATCAAGTTATTTTCTTTTGAATATGATGATAGCTATGATAACTATCAGAAAAGCATAAGTTGAAAATTTTAAAAATATTAAGATTTAAAATCTTAGATAAATAATATATTAAAATTATAATTTAAAAGTTTTTATATTTTAAAATAATATCAAAATAATTAAATATAAAATAAAATATAATTTTATTTTTAAAGTACAATAATTCCATCTTTATAAATTGATATATAAAAGAACAACAATATAATTTTGCTCTATATCTTATGGAGATAGAAGCTAAAGTGACAAAATAAAGTCGTCTCTATAAATTATAGTAACGAATTTTGTTATTTGTAGAGGCAAATATTATCATCTCTACTGATAATATCCTTGTAGTGTTTTAATCCTTTATTTATACTAGTTGTTGAACCTTGAAGGGTAAAATAATCTTTTTTGATGGTTACAAATAATTAAGTAAAATTATATTTAATCCTTGTGTAAGTGTTTATATTCAGGTTATTTAAAAGTGCACAAGTCAAGCAATGAAAAGTCAAGTTGTTGAATTTCCAAGACAGCAGCTCTGTCATGAGTGGTGATAGAGCCGTTATGAGTGATGAGAGCTGATGTCGAAGATCGAATTTTCCGTCAAAATCTAAAAGTCAAATTTGGTCAAAAGTTATGAAAATCTTCATTACTAATGGTCACAAGCAATCCCAATCATCGGAAAAAATTTTCGAGCAAAATTATGAAGATCCAATTTGTATTTTTCTCAATATTACAGCAAGCAATCATCACCAGTGTCATCACTGGAGATCATGACAGCGCGAATTTTTGGAAAGCTGTCTCTTGGCACCCCGACTGTCATGACTGATGACGGATTTGTCATGAGTGATGACACGTGTACTGGGCACTTTTTCTGGGTGGTTTCTAACAGCTCTATTTGCATTAAAAACGTCTCCAACGGCTCTTTTTCTCTTAGAGGGTTTAAATACTACCAAGAATAGAGCTGGAACTAGTGAATGAAGTTGAGCAAACATCCTTAGAGCTATCTTGAGCTAATTAATCTTGATTTTCATCTTCAACCACCCAAAAATCGTCATCTTTAATTCTTGTAATTTTCATCTATCTTAAGAGTGTTCTTGAGTGTGGGTTAGTGAGTGTTTAAAACCATTATTCAAAAGCTCAATAGTGAGATTGAGTGAGTTAGGTTAGGGTTTTATTCACTTGTAAGCTAAGAGGATTGTTCTTAGCAAGTGGGTTTAAGTGTGAGCCATTGAAAACACTTAGGTTAGAGTGTGAACCTTGGAAAAACACTTAAGTAGCTTGATTTAAGCTTGTAAGGGTTTAATCTACACCTTGAAGTAGCTTGATAGTGGATTAAAAGTCTCAACTTAGGGTTGAGGAGAGGAGTAGGCTTTGAGGGCCGAACCTCTATAAATCTTTGGTGTTTTTCTTGTTCTTGCCCTTATTTGATTCAGCTTTTGCTCTATTTTTGTTGGGTCTTGGGTGAAAAACGAAAATTACCTACTTAGCTTAAAAAGCCAATTCACCCCCCCCTCTTGGCACTTATGGAATTACATTTGGTATCAGAGCTTTGGTCTCCATTCTTGAAGATTTAACCATCTTGGAGTAAAGATCATGGCCTCCACAAGTGAAGTTGTTGCCAACCCCGATGTTTATGGTCCTAGCTACATAAGACCTCCATTTTTTTATGGTACCGATTATGCTTATTGGAGAAACAAAATGGAGATGTTCTTGGATAGTGAAGGAGTCAATTTGTGGGATATAATTGAAGAAGGTTGGAGTCCTCCAACAAAGAAAGACAATGAAGGCAATGAGGTGACTATTCCTAGAAGGTAATGGAGTGATGAGTAATCAAAGGCTAGCTTAAGAAATAGAAAGGCTATCACCATCATCTATTGTGGTTTGAGTAGAGAAGAGTACAATGGAATAGGGCATTTGAGATCGACCAAAGAGATTTGGGAATGTCTAAAGACCAAGCATGAAGGCACTAATTAAGTCAAGAAAAAGAAATTCCAAATTCTTGGAAGAGAGTATGAATTGTTTGAGATGAAACCTTATGAGAAAATTAGTGATATGTATAGTAGGCTTATCACTCTTATCAACTGTATAAGGAAACTTGGCAAGAAATTTTCAAATGAGGATGTCAATAACAAAATTCTTATGAGTTTGCCTTAAAAGATTTGGGAAGCTAAGATGGCCTTAATTGAAGAAGCAAATGATCTTTCTAGTCTACCTACGGATGAGCTTCTAGGGAAGCTTCTTACTCATGAAATCAAAATGAATTAACTAGTAGAGGAAGAGATGGCCAAGAATAACAAAAGCATTGCTTTCAAGGCAAGTAGAGACACTAGTGATAGTGACTCAAGTGAAAATGAAGATGAGTATGCTATAATTTTAAGAAAAGTAAAAGATCTCATCTTGAAGAAGAGAAGAGGATTCAACAAGCAAGACTCAAGCAACAAGGATAAAGTGATTTGCTATGGATGCAACAAACCTGGTCATATTAAACCCGAATGCCCAAAGTTGAAGAAATCCTTCAAGAAAGATAAGAAATATAAGAAGGAAAATAAGCAAGCACTTAAAGCAACTTGGGTTGATTCTAGTGAATCTAGTGAAGATGACACCGATAAGGGAGTTGCCAATCTTTACTTCATGGCCTTGGAGGAACCTTTAAATGATGAGGTAACTCTAGACTTTGAATCCAATAATGAATTGTTACTTGCTTGTGAAAATTTGATGCACAAATGTGATAAATACTTGTCTAGAATTAATTCACTCAAAGAAATGGTAAAAACTCTAGAAGAAGAACTTGAGAAATCAAGAACCTTTAATGAAGAGTTAACCAATTCATTGAATGAAAGTAATTCTAAGAAAATTAAGATTGCAAATGAAAATGCAAAAATTATTGAGCAAAATGTGTTTTTAGAAAATGAGAATGGTAATCTCAAGGAGTCCATTTCTAGATTCAACAAAGGAAAAGAAATTCTTGATGGGATGATCCCTATGTCTTCCACTCCTTTGAAATCTAAAAATGAAATTGGATTTGAAAATGCTCATGCTAGCTCCTCAAAAGGTAAAAGACCAAGTATTCCTATTACTAAGGGCTTCCAAAAGCCTAGTCTTAAAACCAATGGACCTAAAAAGTCTAATGGTTACAAGGCTAACAATTCTAGAGCTAATAGCTCATGAGGACCCAAGCCTAAAAAATTTAATCATGCTCATTCTCATGGTTTTCATAATTTCAAAATGAAAGAGCATGCATCAAATGTTATAGGTCATTATTGTGGTGCAATGGGGCATAAGAATACTAGATGTTATATTAGAAAGACTCATTTGGGGTACTCAAATGATGAATCTTTCAATGCTAACCCC
>CATIWK010313657.1:0-10018 GCA_949634005.1 Mallotus japonicus | reverse complement strand
CCCTTAAGAAATCCACTTCTAGCTTAGACTCCCTCCTCTCCTCCTTTAAGGAAACCCCCTCTTTTACCCCCTCAAAGTTCTTTTCTTCCTCTGGTTCGTGCCTTCTTCCTCCAGAAAGCTCTCTTCTCTCCTTTTTCTTTTTTTTTTAGTCTAATTCCTCTTCTTTCTAAAGTCCAAGTCCCTTTTCTCTCTTCCCTCTCTTCCCTTCTTATTCCCTTCCCATCAACCACCCATCACCTCCTTCTTTTTCTTTTCCCTAAGCTCTCTCCCCTCCACTCAAAACTCTCTCAAAAGGTGCTCTTTTGCGTGCTGGAGCAGAGAGTTAGGTGTGGGGGACCCACTCTTCTCTCCATTGAATGCTGCATTCAATGCAGCATGCAAGTGGTGGCCCAAGAGGCGACCGCCTCTCCGAGGCGGCGATCAGGAGGCATCGCCTCCTGGGCCCGAGCCTGGATGGGCCGGGCTGGTTTGGTGGTTTGGGCTCTCTCTTAGCGAACTAGACTATCCTAAGTGGATTTCTTAAGTGATTTGGGCTCTCTCTTGTATCCAAATCTCGTTCTCATCATCGGGCTTATTGCGGGCCGGCTAAACAGAGCAACCACAGTCCGTCCCCTATTACGGGCCGACCGGATCGGGTGTCTACAGTTTGCCCCCTTGGATTTTTGAAAAACCGCACTCGTGCATTCAAATTTTTTGAAAATACAACACTCAACAACACAAACAAAAATAAACGCAGATAAATAAGGAGAATAACAACATACCTGACTCCCGAGCATTACTCGAGAAGCAGATTCTTCAAACTGTTCTGCAACTGCAATACTCGGGTTTTCCTGGCCCAAAACTTGCTTGACAGAAATGTATATCTCGGGTTTTCCTGGCCCGATACTCAACAATCCAGACTCCTCTGGGGAACACGATTCTCGGGTTTTCCTGGCCCGATACCTTGCTCCCTGGGGACGTGATTCTCGGGTTTTCCTGGCCCGATACTCAGCTTACTGGGGATTCTGACTCTTCAGGTTTTCCTGGCCTGAACAGTCACTCCATGGGGATTCAAACTCTTCTAGTCCGACTCACCATTTACGGGAAACTTTTAATTGATACGGGAACTCGCTGTCATCTCTAGGTTTTCCTGGCCCTGACACTCCACTCAAATGATCCAGACTACGGGTTTTCCTGGCCCGAACAGTCCTTCCACGATCGAGACTTAGGGGATACAAACCCGAACAGCCCCTGACTGGCATCCCTTCAATTTTGATACGGGAATCTCACGCCTTTACCCGAGTTTCCAAGCCCTGGAGGCAGTCCCTTTTTCCTGATACGGGATTCTACGCCTGCTGCGTCGTCTTCGGGTTTTCCTGGCCCGAACAGACAGTCCCTTTAATACTTTTCGGTGTGGTGGATCTCACGCCTTCAAACTTGGGCTTTCCTGGCCCTCGCGACAGTCCCTCTACTGATGCTTCGATCAGATAACTCCATTGATATGTTTTTAGAATTCGAACAAACCTCTGCTGATGCTTCGATCAGACAACTCCTTACTGATGCTTCGATCAGAATCATTTCACAACTGACTGATGCTTCGATCAGGTAACTCACGACTAACATTTGAAATTCATACAACAAAGACATCTTTTCGGGGCTTCGCCCGATCCAATAAACAGTTCGACCGTTCTTTAAGAAAATTTTCCAATAAACAGTTCGACCGTTCTTTAAGAAAATTTTCCAACTTCGTCACTAAAAATTATCGGGACTCACCCGAACAAACATTCGACTTTCAATAAAAAGCTTTCGGGACTCACCCGAAACAAATCATGCTCTTCCGTATTATTATTATCACTTTTCACAAAAATGATAATAATTAAAAGATTTTTTTCCCCTTCTTTCTCTTTTCTTTCTCCCTTTCCCGCTCAAATCCAAACTTTGAACATGGGTGATGACAGAACTCCTCCTCTCCCTGCATGGGATCGTGTTCTTCCTCCTGCCCGTGCATTACGGAACCTCGGCTTCACCAGAGGCGATACAGTCCCTCTTCTCGTGAATATGAGGAGCCATATTTGCACTTCTGCCTGTAGAGAGGTTAGTACCCTTTTTTTTTCATTTTTTCTGCAAAAATCTATGGGTTAGTGATAGAAACTATTTAATCATCACTTAGGATTGAAAATATGATCAAATGCATGATTGAAATTGAAAAACTGAACAAGAACCGAGTGCAGGAGCGGTTATCGCTCCGCAGAGGCGATCGCCTCTTTCTAGGCGGCGATCGTCTCCTTCTGTTATGGAGACGATCGCTTCCTGGTTAAGGGGCGATGGCCTCCTTGAGGAGGCGATCGCCTCTTCCAAGAGGCAATCGCCTTTTGACCAGTGAAATTCACATTTTGGTTCTGTTTTTCTGAGATTCAAAGTGTTTAAACAACTGTACACTAATTCAACTTCCCTGATTTCATCTTGCAGCACAACGTGACGACGATCAAAGGCACCGGGAACTTTCACGGAGCCCGATCTTTCTACTACGAGTTTACTGAGGACCAGAAGGACCGGATTCAGGAGACCAGCTTCGAAGACTTCATCCTCTGTCTAGCTGAGGAGCAGGGGAAGACGGACTACCACCCGTTGCATGCTCTGATGGAGAGGTGGTTTGACGCCACTCATACTTTCCACCTACCCTTTGGGGAGCTGACTCTGGATCCTGTGTCCTTCGCTGCCATTATGGGGATTGCTTGTGTGGGTGATCCTATCCCCTTCGACGTGAGCTTCTACCAGATGTCCCCTGACAAGCTAGCCTACATCGAGCGCCTCCTAGGTATAGTACCTGAGATGAAAGGGACGTACACCTTCAAGCACGAGTCGATCCGGAGCTTCTATACCCGGGAGAGGGCCGCAGCGATGGTCTCCCCTTGAGAGATCGACCAGGTGGTGCGAGCGTTCTTGCTCTATCTCTTCGGCACCACCCTCTTCGCTGACACCGCCAGCTCACTGGACCTCATGTTCCTGATGTCTGTGCGGGACTTAGACAGGGTGTCCACATATGACTGGGGGAGCTGTGCACTGGCTTATCTCTACAGGAGCATGGATGAGCTCTCACGTGGGGCTAAGAGGTTCTGTGGCTTCTGGCACGCCGTCCTAGTAAGTCACATCTCACCCTTTTCTTTTTATCCTTTCAGATACATTCTTGCTGACATTGACAATATTTCTTTGACAGATCTGGGGCTTGGAGCTGGAGCTGGTCGTCGGAGTGACGCGGGTGGGGAACAATTTTCCCGCCCTCAGCAGATGGGGAGCTAGTCGCATCCTGAAGAAGCACCTCACTAGAGTGCACATCCATCGGCAGCACCTGAACTCTCTAAAGCATGAAGCGGTACCTGAAATATTTAGAAGCATGTTAGTACTTATGTGAATTCATTTGACTTACTTGTCGGTTTCTCCGTTCTCTGCAGATCAAGGTCGACTGGTTGGGGCCTGAGGACAGGTGGAATGCAGAGATGACACACTCCCGCCCCTTAGCTCAGAAGAGGGTTCTTCTTTGTGGGCCTTATCACCGGGTCTGGTACCTCGGTGAGCGGGTCCTCAACTGGCAACGAGGCGTTGGGGTGAGACGCGTCCCCAAGTCTCCTCCTAGCAGCATGTTATGGACTCATCAGCTGGAGGGTGTTGAGCTCGCTCAAGCGGTAGCTGGGGAAGCAGCTGTGGAGCATACTATTCGGCTTAAGAGCTGGTACCGGGAGTTCGATCAGACCCACCTACTGCTTCGAGTGCCCCTGACAATTGGCTCTACTTCTCAGGTATACACTCAACCTTAACCTCAATCTCCTCTAGAGTTTTCAGTTTCTGACATGTATTCCTTGCTCATAGGCCGCAGCCACTGTTCCTGAGCCTCATGCTAGGCCTACAGCACGGGAGAGACCTCCGCAGAGAGCTCGTACAAACGAGGGCGGAGCTGGTACCTCAGCCGGGACGCCACGGCCTGGGACTCCCCCAATTAGAGTTTCAGACCTGGTTGTGGGCCACCTTGACCATACTCCCGATCCTCTGATTCGATGCTGGGTTCCTCTTGGAGAGATATCCCACCGGTCCTTGACTATGGACGAGAGTCTGATACCTTCATCCTCTCCCGCTAGCACCAACTATGTAAGCCTACAATCCACCTGCTTCTCACATAATCCTCCTTATATTCTTCAGCATTACTGACTTGAATTTCAATACAAATTCCCTTGGAGCAGGGACATTACATGTACAGATTGATCGAGGCTCAGAGGGAATACCTGATGGAGGTTTCTGAGCAGTGGAGGGTAAGCAGGATTCCTCTCACATGTGCATGTATGCATGTATGCATGATTGACTAACCTCTCGAATTATTTGCATAGGATCGCGACGTGAGACAGTCTGAGAGGATTGCACTGCTCGAGCGCCAGATGGAGGCCCTTCAGATGGACGAGGATGATGACGAGGACACTAAGGAGGCCATCGATGGAGGTGAGCAGCCTGCAGATGCTCCACAAGCTGGAGATGATGCTGAGGAGGGGGAGGACTCGGACGGCGCAGAGTAGGACTCTCCTTAGCTTAGGACATTACAAACATTTCGCTCTTGCTATAGCAGTACATTTTTATGTTGCAACAGTTTATCCTGCACAGTCAAATTTGCATTTTCTCTTTATTAGACGTTTGCTAGCTTTTAATGCAACTATTCACATATTTTACTGTCTTCTTCGAATGCTTTCATGTATGTGTTCATTAGACCATTAAATTGCATGTCATGCAGCTGAAAATACCTCATTTCGCCCCTGAATTATTGCCCATCGCCCTGGTAGAGGGGCAATCGCCTCTCTGACAGGATGTCAGAGAGGTGATCGCCTCTTGGATAGGGGCGATCGCCCCTTCGAGGTGGCGACCGCCTCCTGGGCTCGCTGCAGGTGCCTTTAAATCCCTAATTCTATAAATTCGGCTCTCATTTCCCCTCTTCGTCCCAAAATTTCAATTTCTCTCTCTAAACATTCTCAGAACTCTAAAGATGACTGAAAGGAGCCTCAAGAAGCTACAACCGATTCTAAAGAGTCTAGATGGTGATTCATGGATCAAATTAACTCCTTTTCACTTGTTACTACTCAAAACTCTGCATGCTAGGAGAATCGATTTCTCTTTTCTTTATTCTGTAGCTCAGTTCTGGGACTCTCAGAAACATGTTTTCCTGTTCAACTCGGTAGAATTATGCCCTCTGCCGGAAGAATTCGAGGCTATACTCAGTTTTAGTCTGGATTCTACTTGCCAACTTGCAATCCCCAACCTCGGGGTTCCAGACCTCCACTCTGTTCAATATCTGATGGCTCGAATGCTCAATCTTCCACCTCAGTCTTCATCTAGCTTAATTCTCGGCTCTGAGATCAAGTTAGAGTCTCTTCTCGAGGTCATTCCTGGTGTAGATAGGGCAGAGATCTAATGGCCAAGAATGGTGGCCCTCTGTTTGTATGCTCAGTTTCTACTGGTTTCCCTTTCTGGGAATTGTGATTCCAAGGTCCTTCACATCCTGAGTCAAGTGGAAGCAGGCTACAACCCCTTTCCTCTCATTCTAACGGAGACACTCAACGGGCTAGACAACTTTGCCTCAACTAGGAGGTTTTCTGGAAGTCCAATGCTGTTAGAGGTAAGTCATCTATTCTTGCCCCCCCCCCCCCCCACATTCTGTCATTTCGTCGCTTTCGACTTGTCTGCTTATCATTCTTACAGATGTGGCTTCATGAGAAATTGGGACTACTAGAACCTCCTCCAAACATCGCACGCTACAGAGCCAAGCACTGCAGAACTAAAAGACTGCACCCTGTTCCAGACAACATCCAAGGTTGGCTGTCTACATTCCTCGATACTCTCATCCGCTGGATGTGTCCATGGTGGAGACTGCAACACGTAACTCTCCGTTCTTACACCTACTGTGTCCCTGTAGCTGGCCTCTACTCTGCCACCTTCTACAACCCATTACGACTCTGTCGTCAGTATGGTCAGAATCAAATGATTCCTGAGCTCGTGCATGAGTTTGAACCGGGTCCTCTTACCCAGAACTTCTTGGACAATCTGGCAGCTACTTGGTCTCGAAGAACCATTCAGAGAAACATAGACTATAACGGAGATCCGTCCATGGATGATCAGTACAAGGTGTGGATTCAGTTGCAACAAACAGCAACGGATGAGTTTACAAGAAGTCAGAGGACAAGAGAGTTGCAAGGGGTGAATGCGCAAGATGCTCAACAAAAGAAAAGTAAGCACTATTTTCTTATGAATTAAGTTGTCTTTCCCTTTTTTGTGAAACATGGTTTCCTTTTACAGTTAAACAGTTTGTAATAGACACTTAATGCAATGTTTAACAATAACTGAAGCAATCTGTTTTATTTAAATTAAGCACAACATGCATATACATTTTGCTTCTGACATATCTCATGTCGTTAGGTGGCTTGCCCTTGCAAGTTTTCCAGCTAACTATTTTCTTTCTCTCACTCTCCTTTTACATGTCTTTTACTTTTGCCTGAATCGCCTCTTTTCGAGGTTTTCAATCCAGCAGGACTTTTTATTCTCTTTCTTTTTCTGTCTCTAACTTTTGCCTAGGTAGCCTCTTTGCGAGGTTTTCTCCCTAGCGAGACTTTCACAGAAAGTACTTCTTTAGCTTGTCCAGGTTGATAGGCTCTCTGAATTCATTCCCTTCCAAGTCGGATAAAACATCAGCTCTTTTAGAGAATAGCTTCTTCACCAAGAAAGGACCTTCCCAATTCGACTTGAATTTACCCCGTGGGTCAGTCATGATTGGTTTTGTGAGTTTTAGAACTAAATCCCCTTCTTTGATCTTTCCTGGCTTTATCTTCTTGTTATAAGCTCGAGCTATTCTTTTCTGATACAGCTGCGAATGGTACATAGCCTTTATTCTTCTCTCATCTAGTAGGGTGAGTTGTGCTAAACAACTTTCCACCCACTGATACTCGGGAATCTTCGACTCTAAGAGGACCCTTAGTGACTGAATCTCAACTTCCACCGGCAACACAGCCTCGCATCCATAGACCAGAGAGTATGGCATCACTCCTGTCGATGTTCTGGCAGTAGTCCGATAACCCCATAGTGCAAACTGCAGGTATTCTGACCAATCCCGATAACTTTCTAGCATCTTGGAGAGGATCTTCTTCACATTCTTGTTTGCAGCCTCAACTGCGCCATTCACCTGTGGTCTGTAGGGAGACGATCTGTGATGTTCAATTTTATACTCTTCTAGCAGTGCAGCGGTCTCTGCTCGGAACTGAACACCATTGTCAGTGACAATATGATGGGGTAACCAGTATCTGCAAATTATGTTCTTTTCAATGAATCTAGCCATCTATTTCGAACTAACGGTAGTGTAGGATTCTGCTTCAACCCACTTGGAGAAGTAATCAATCACCACGACAATGTATCGATGGCCATTTGATGCTTTCGGTCTTACCTCTCCGATAATATCAATTCCCCACACTGCAAACGGCTAAGGAGAAGTCATCCCTTGCAGTTCCATAGACGGCAAATGACTAACATCACCATAAGCTTGACAGTTGTGACATCTCTTCACAAACTTGACACAATCTGTTTCCATCGTCATCCAGAAATAACCCTGCCGAGCTATTTTCTTTGCTAAGACTGTGTTGTTCATGTGTGGGCTGCATACTCCTTCGTGTACAGCTTCCATGAGTTTTTGAGCCTCATCCTTATCAACACATCTTAAATGGACTCCAGTTGGCATCCTCTTGTACAACATCCCGTTGTAGCTGATAAACTGTCGTGATAGCATTCTCAGCGACACTCTTTCTTTCCTCTCAACATCATTAGGGAACTGTCGCGTTTCCAGATATCGCTGTAGGTTGTAGAACCAGGGTCTCTCCGTGGCATCGACCGGTATGACCCTCACTTCCTCATAACAAGGGCTTCGGGACCTCATTAGGATTAAGGGTTTAACCTCCGGCTGTTTTTCACTTTCCCACATAGATGCTAGAGTAACTAGGGCGTCCGCCATCTGATTCTCTTCCCTCGGCAGGTGGACAAACTTACATTGACTAAAGGATAGAGCAACAGTCCCTAAATACTCCCAATACAAGCGCAGCCTATCTTCTTTTACTTCCCATTCTTTGGAGGCTTGTTTCACAACTAACATGGAATCTCCATATACAGTGACGTCTTCTGCCCCTGCACTGCGCAATGCTTCCAGTCCGAAAATACAGGCTTTGTACTCGGCTTGATTGTTCGTCACTTTGAACTCGAGTCTTTTCGCCATTGGGATCATCTCTCCCTCTGGCGTGATCAGAATTACGCCAATGCCTGCTCCCCGGTTATTCATCGCTCCGTCGAAGTACATCTTCCATCCTTGCACTTCTATTGCCCCCAGGTACTCATCAGGGAAATCCAGCTCCCATTCTTGTTCATCGGCTACTGGGCTTTGAGCTAAAAAGTCTGCTACTGCTCTCCCTTTCACCACTTTCTTCACCACGTAGTTGATGTCGAACTCGGTTAGCAGAACCAACCACCTAGCCAGCTTTCCTATAAGCGAAGGGGTCTATTGAAGATACCTCAGGGGGTCATGTTTGGAAACTGCTTGTACACTGTAAGATTAGAAGTAGTGACGGAGCTTCTTCGTTGCCCAGATCACAGCCAAACACGTCTTCTTTACCAAGCTGTAGTTGGCCTCATACTCCAAAAGCTTCTTACTCAAGTAATACACAGCGTGTTCAACTTTTCCTTCGCCTTCCTGAGCCAACATTGCTCCTATTGCATCCTCCTCGATCGCTAGATAAAGGATCAGGAACTTTCCAAGCTTCGGCGGCTGCAAGACTGGAGGATTCATTAGGTAATCCTTAATGGCTTCAAAAGCTTGTTGGCACTTATCATTCCAGATCACCGGCTGATTCTTCTTCAAGAGTCTGAAAATCGGTTTGCAAACAGTTGTCAGCTTGGCTACGAACCTGCTGATATACTGTAACAGGCCGAGGAATCCTCTAACTTCTTTCTCATTCTTTGGCGCAGACATCTCTCTGATTGCCTTGACTTTATCGGGGTCCACCTCTATACCTTTCTGACTGACAATATAACCTAGCAGTTTCCCAGACGTCACCCCGAAGACACACTTCTTTAGATTTAATCTGAGGTTGTACTTCTCTGCCCTTGCTAGGAATTTGTCTAATGCTTCAAAATGACCTTCCCTGGTTGCAGACTTCACCATCATGTCATCGATATACACCTCTATTTCTTTATGGATCATGTCGTGCAATAGAGCAGTGGCCATCCTCTGATAGGTAGCGCCCGCATTCTTCAATCCAAACGGCATTACTGTGTAGCAGTAGATTCTCCATTCAGTGGTGAATGATGTTTTTAGCTTGTCTATTACCGCCATCATTATCTGATTGTACCCTGCAAATCCGTCCATGAAAGAGTACATAGCACTTGAGGTTGTACTGTCAACAAGCGTGTCGATGTGTGGCAGTGGAAAGTCGTCTTTCGGACAAGCCTTATTCAGGTCTCTGTAATCCACACACATTCTGACCCTTTCATCCTTCTTAGGAACTGGGACTACGTTTGCTAGCCATTTGGTGTCCTCTACTACTTCCAGGAACTTCACCTATAGCTGTTTCTCGACTTCTTCTTTGACCAACAGAGCCCATTCTGGCCTCAACCTTCTCTTCTTTTGCTTGATTGGCGATATGTGAGGATATGTAGGGATTCTGTGCTCAGCGATTTCCCTATCGATACCCAGCATGTCCTCGTACCCCCAAGCGAATACTTTCTGCCTCTTCCTCAATGTTTCTTTTATTTTCTCTTTCTCATCATGGGTTAAGTCGGAAGCAAGTAGTATATTTTTAGGATTATCAATTGTGCCCAAATTAAATGATTTAGTTTGCATGGAATTAATGTCAAACATATGCATGAAATGATCATCACAAACAGAATAACCGTTAGGCAACACATCGCACAAATAAGAGAAATCAGACTTCATTGCATTAACTTTTGAAGAAAACAGTTCATCAGTTTCAAA
>CATIWK010313651.1:0-28003 GCA_949634005.1 Mallotus japonicus | reverse complement strand
GTCTTTCCCCTAATTCCTACTGATGATCAGCTTTGTGCTAGGGGGTTTCATCTTGTTTCTCGCTGCTACCTTTGTGCTAATCAGCATGAGTCTCTTGATCATACTTTCTCAAGTTGCTCTTATGCAGTGGCAGTTTGGACGGCCTTGGCTAGTTTGTTTGAGGTTTCATTGAATCTTTCTTCTGGATTTTCTGCTCTTTTTCATATGGCTTGGTCGCTTAAATTCTCTTCGCAATTGCAAGTTTTATGGAGGGCCGGTGTTTTGGAAGCGATTCACTCCATTTGGTATGCTCGGAATAGAGCAGTGTTTCACGATAATTTTATTCTTATCTATGTTGCAATCCGGAAGATGTGTAAGGCAATCTAGGAAGCTCCGCTATTTAAGGTGGGATGTATGTCCAATGCTATATCTGATTTCACAATCCTTCATCGTTTGAGAGTTTTTGGCATCCCGCAGCATCCTTCTTTCTTCTTCAGTGTTTGTTGGTTCCCTCCTCCGTGCAGCTGGATTAAGCTTAACTGCGATGGTGCTGCAAAAGGTGCCCCTGGGCTTGCTGGAGCTGGCAGAATTTTTTGAAATCACATGGGCGAATCATTATCTTCTTTCGCAGCTCCTTTGGGAGTGCTTTTTGCTAATGAAGCTGAATTGAGTGCAGTTATCATTGCTATTAAGCATGCCCCTGTTTTATAGATTTCTCATCTGTGGATAGAGTGTGTTAATCTGTATGTTGTCTCCTTACTGTAGAATCGGGATTCTCGGGTTCCTTGGCATCTTCAAAGGCAATGGCAAGAATGTCTTCATATTTTAGCTTCAATGCACATTCACGTATCCCATATTTATAGGGAAGGCAACTTCGTAGCTGATAGATTATCTCTTCTCGGTCTTCATTTACGTCAAATCAAGTGGTGGCTCAATCATCCAATGGAGTGTAATGATTTGCTTATTCATGATGCCTTAGGCAAGGAGAACTTTAGGTTCTCTTCTTAGTTCTGGTTTTCCAGTTTTGTATTTAGCTTTTTGTTCTCTCTTTTTCTTTTATTAATAAAGAGGTTTAGAGGGATTCGTGATGAGAGTGCTACGGAGGTGCCAACCTTGTTGGGATGTCCTGGTGCACTCACTGAAATTTTCTCTGAACTAGTTTTATATATAAAAAAAAATTACAAGCTATATGTCACGGGTTATTATTTTCTTTTCAAAAGATTAATCTGTTGGAGTATGCAGCATCTATATTTATAAATCAATACTTTCTCTAACTTTTCAATATGGGATTCGTGACATCCACCCGGTCTGAACCTGCCTTGATCCTGATGTCTTTCGTGAGGGCCCCACATTAGAGAAGAATATAATAAGCTCTGATATCACTTGTCACGGAACCATTATTCTCTCCCCAAAAGACTAGCTTGTTGGGGTGTGCAACACTCACATTTATAAACCTAAGATCTCCTCTGCAACTTTCCAATATGGAATTCGTGATATATAGGTGTTTAAATCATAGTACAATATATTTATCTGGTTCATTTTAAAATTTTTAGATTTAATCATTTTAATTAATTATTAAAAAATATAAATTTCAAAATATAAATTCCGATTAATATTGAGAGCAAAATAAAAATTATGCTAAAAAAATTTCTCTTAGTAGCGGCAATACATATATCATTGTCCTTGATGGAAACTGTGTAATGAAAATCTCTTAATGTCTGTTTTTTCAAGCTAACAACTGGAACCACACGGCTTCATGTTGGCATCAAGCTATCAATCAAACGACCTGGGAAGTCAAAAAGTTAAAGCATTTCTAACTTCTTTTTTTTTTTTTTTAACATTGTTCTAATTTATATATCTAGTAAAATTATCTGTGCGGGTAATGAAAAATAAACTATATAAATGTAAATACATTATAGAAAAATAAAAAGTATAAAATTAAAGATTAAAAATAAATCAAAAATAAAGTTGAAGATAAGAAAAATAAAATGATTGGAAATTGAAATACTCATAAAGAATAAAGTTTTTTTAAAATTATCCAAAAAAGTGGAAGGTTTTTTCTCATCCATAACACAGACAAAGAGAAAATTTTTGGAGCAGAGTCATCCAGCATGGTCGTTAGTGCTGGAAAAAGTAAAAAAAAAAAAAGTGATTAAAATAATATCATTAAATACAAAAGCATTGTAGATTCATCTAGATTTCTAAAAACATATCGGAAGCAATTTTTTTAATAGGAGACTCATTTGGGATCAAATCAATCTGTAATTGCTCAATGGATACAGATGTGATAGGCAATTTTATAGGTGACTGTAGGTCAACTTAAAAAATAAAGGGAAAAAGTTCAAAAATGACACTAATGTTTACCTCAATTCTCACATTGGCAGTTTATATTTTTCGAAGTCCAATTATAACCCTAAAGTTCCTAAATTTAGTGCATTTAAACATCACACATTTAACAGTGTTACATTTTTCTGTTAGAATTAAGGGACAATGTCCAAATGTTTACCTTTATTTTTTTTTATCTCAAAAACAAATTTAAATTTAATATTTCGTTTTTGTTTTTATTTTAAAATTTAAGAATAAATGATTTAAGTTTCAAATCCTAATTATTTTATATAATTTAAATTTCAATACATATAAATTAAAATATGATATAAACTAATTATTTATTTTTATTTTTCCATATATCCCATCATTTTCTTAAAAAAGTAACTATTTTAATATTTATTATTGATTTTAATTGCTAATTTTTTATATTTTCCTATTATTCTAGTAGCATAAAAAATAACTACATATTAAAATAAAATCATATAGTATAAATAACATAAATATTAATTTATTTATTTATAATTAAAGTATAATATATGTGTTTAATATCACATAAAAGATTATAATAAATATAAAAACTGTTCAACCATTTAGCATTAGAAAATAATTTATTTTAATTCAATTTTAAAAAATAATTAAAAATTAAAGCTAAAATAATTTATTAGTAAAATTTAAAATAAAAATAAAATTATCAAAATATTAAATTTAATTTTTTCAAAATAAAAATATAAAGTGCAAAAATGAGAATTGAAGTAAATATAAAGGTCATTTTTGGACATTGTCCCTTGATTCTAACGGAAAATTAACACCGTTAAATGTGGTGTTTTAAATGCATTAAATTTGAAAAATTTAGGGTCATAATTGGACTTTGAAAAACATAAAATCACAATGTGAGAATTGACGTAAATATTAAGGTCGTTTTTGGACATTTTTAAAAAATAAAAGGACTTAAAAAAAATAAAAAACGGTGACGTTTTTGTCAAAGGAATGAGGCTGTTTTGGGAAAGTGCAAAATTCAAGGGTAGCAGCTAGCAGCCTTATCTCTGCATGCAGGGGGACATGGTGTCAAATGTACTTTTTTTTTAAGTGGTTCATACTTGTGTTTTGCCCATTTAATCCAAGCAAACGACATTGTTTTTGTAAAGTTTAAGGGTATAAATGGCAATCATTAAAAACGGTGTTGTTTTCTATAAGAGAAGTCTGAAACAATAGATGGCAAAATTGAAATATAGGTGAAATCGGGGGCACGCAATTCACTGTAAATGAACAGTGAATTGCGTGTCCCTCTTTATATATATGGATTTTAAAGGGAAACTATAGGAGTGAGGATTGAACATATAATCTCTACTAGTCAAGAGTTTTTGAGAGAATGATCAAATTGTATTGAACGTAAATGAATTACAATAGTACTATAAATAACAATACAATATATTATTACAACAAAAAGATAAGTATGAAAACCAACTATGTCACAACATTAGCAATTCGTTAGTTTAGGCTTGATACGCCCCTACAAGCTGAGCGTGGAATGCTAGTGAACCGAAGCTTGCTTACAAAATGCTTGAACAGTGGCCTGGGGTTTGGTCATAAGATCCACCACTTGATCTGAAGTAGACAAAGAGGAGACGGTAAGAATCTTGGATAGTAATTGTTGTCTTACGAAGTGAAAATCAACTTCTACATGGCGGGTTTTGGCATAGAATAACAGATTTGTTGAGAGAAATACTGCACCCACATTATCACACCAGACATGTAGAGGCCGAATAAGTTTGACACCGAGTTCAGAGAGAAGATGGCAGAGCCATTTTAATTCAACACTTACATCAGCTATTGCCTTAAATTCGGATTTTATAGAAGATCTTGCAACTGTTCTTTGCTTTTTGGAGTTCCATGCAATCAAGTCATTGCAAAGATCAATTTAATATCCTCAAGTGGAATGTCGATCATCTGGGCAACACGCCCAATCAGCATCAGAAAAGGTCGTCAAAGTGTTGATAGAATTCTTCGTGAAGAGAAGACCAAGATTAGAAGTGCCTTTAAGATAGCACATAACTCTTTTAAGTGCCTTGAAATGCTCATTCATTAGTGAATGCATAAATTGACACAGTCAATTGACTATGAAAGACAAGTCTGATTGCGTGATTGTCAAATACTAGAGGCTACCACATAATTTTTGATAAAGAAGAGTTGCATCCGAATCCAATAAGTCTCCCGATTTAGAGACATGAGTTCCCACAGCCATATGCGTTGAACAAGGTTTGCACATGGACATTCCAGCAGTTTTTAAAATATCTGAAACATAAGAATTCTATGATAAAACAATGGTAGATGGTGAATAATACACTTGAATACCCAGAAAATAATGCAGCCTTCCTAGGTCCCAAAGCATGAAGGCACTAGAGAGCTGTTTAATCAATTGTTGAACAAGATTAGGATCATTCCCAGTGAAAAGTACATTATCCACATATACGAGGAGAAAACATGTAAAATCATGTTTCTTGTAAATAAAAAGAGAAGAATCAGTAGTAGAACTCACAAAACCAATAGACAACAAGAAATTACTGAGTTTTTGAATCCATGTTTGTGGTGCCTGTTTGAGGCCATAGAAAGATTTTTGTAATTTGTGAACATAATAAGGCACCCATTTATTAATACATCCCTGTGGTTGCATCATGTAAACATCTTCCTCCAAATCACCATTCAAAAATGCATTACTGACATCTAATTGTTGAATATGCCAACCCCTAGAAATTGCCATAGAAATCATTGTATGAATAGTCATTGGCTTGACAACTGGACTGAAGGTTTCACTATAATCTAAGCCATATTCTCGCGTATAACCTCGTGCCACCAATCTCGCCTTATACCTCTCTATAGTTCCATTGGCATGACGTTTAATTTTAAAGACCCAACGATTGCCAATAATGTTTTTATCCAGTGGAGGAGGAACCAATGTCCATGTGTGATTATGAACTAAAGCCTCCATTTCTTGTTGCATTGCGTTTTTCCATTCAGGAATTAGTGTTGCTTTAGAAAAAGAAGTGGGTTCAGTTTGAAGGGGATTAGCTTTGGTAGTGATGGTTGTAGAGAAAGCTCGAGGTTTTCTGTTTAATGTTATTGGGCGGAGTGTCATGGTATATGTACGTTGTGGGTTAGTTTTTTGTGGATTAGATGTATTGTTGGAAGGATTGGTATATAAGTCAACAAATAAATCTAATTCTGTAGGATTATAAACGGTGGTTGGGGCTTGTGATAATGTTGATTTGGTTGGACTGGAAGTGGTTGAGGAAGATAAGGATTGAGATAAGGGTGAAGTTTGAGATGGAGGAAGTGAATAACTGATCTGCAACTAAGGAGAAGACGTCATGGAGACTGGCGAAACATCTGGATTTATGGTTGACCAAAAACATTCAAAAAAGGGAAATAATTTTTCGTCAAATTGTACATGATGAGCGACAGTAATTTTTCCATTGGACTTGTCAAAGCAATGATACCCTAAATGAGAGGTAGAATAACCTAAAAAGATACATTGTTTAGCATGATAGGAGAATTTATGTTTATTAAAAGGTCTTAAAAGAGGGTATATTGCACAACCAAATTTTTTTAAAAAAGAATAGTCAGGTGGTCGTTGAAATAATAATTGAAAAGGAATGTGATTATGAAGAGAAGAAGATGGTAAGCTATTAATAAAAAAATTGCAGTTTCAAAGGCAAATTCCCAAAATTTGAAAAGGGCTCCACAGTGTCCCAATAAAGCAAGTCCAATATCAACAACATGTCAAAATTTTCGTTATGCAGTCCCATTTTGTTTATGAGTATGGGGACATGTAATGCGGTGAATAATTCTAGCATTTTAAAAGTGTTTATGAAGGGGACGAAATTCTCCACCCCAATTAGAATTAAAGGCTTTTAGTTTACAATCAAATTTTTTTTCAACCATAGCCTGAAATTTATAAAAAATAAAAGGGACTTCACTTTTGCATTTCATGGGAAAAATCCAAGTAAAAAGAGAGTAATAATCTATGAAGATAACAAAATATTTAAATCCAGAAAAAGAACAAATTGGAGCAGGACCCCAAACATTTGAATGAATAAGTTGCAATGGTTTGGTACTGCGATTATTGGTTAAAGGTAGAGACACTCTATGCAATTTTCCTAAATAACAAGCTTGACATTTGTCTGACTTGGGTTTATTCTTAGAACAAGGCAAATGAAAAGAACTAACTAAATGATGAATAGTTTTGAAATGAGGATGTCCTAGTCTCGCATGCCAGTCTTCTAAGCTTACAAGGGATGCCATTGCAGAAGGGGAGTCCTTGCAAGAAAGAGCTCCTTGAAGCTTGTACAGGCTAAGATCAGTTGTTCCTTGAAGCATTGTCTTCTTAGGCACCTAGTCTTTCATAAAACAACGGTCAGAATGAAATTCAAAAAAGCAGTTATTGTCTGTACAAAATTTTTTAATTGATAATAAAGGATTGGTGATGGCAGGAATATGCAACACATTATTTAACTAAAGTAATTTTGAAGATGTATGAATAGAACTTGTACCAACATGAGCAATTTTCAAACCATGGCCATTGCCAACTAACAATCGATCCTTACCCTTGTACTCATTAGAAAGTGTAAGGGAAGACAAGTCTGGAGTTACATGATGTGTGGCACCCACATCAGGGTACCAAGAGGAAGAAACATCTGATGGTGGCGAGGACAGTAATCCAGGTGCTGTCGACGGTAATGGCATTTCAGATAAATAAGCTTGGCAGTGATTGGAGTAATCCAGTGATGAAGAGAAAAAACTTGATTGATTAAAGCGACCTTTTGAGGACAGGTTTAAATCAAAACATCGTCTGCAGGTCAGTGTGGTATGATTAGCAAGACCACAAATCTGACATGCCGAAGTATGAAAACCTCGGCGTCCTCCTCGTTGGGTCTGTCATCCTCATGGACTGAAGGAAGATTGGCAAGAAGCCATGGGAGGTGACAGACGAGATGATGAGGAGGGGCTAGAGCAATGTTGGCCATCGGTACAGATGGTTCCTAGGATTTGAGAAGCAATTCATAAGCCACCATCTAACCATGAAGTTCAGCAAAGGAGAGAGAATCAAATCGCTGTTGAAGAGTAGTAATTATTCCGTTGTACAAGCTTTCAAAAAATGATGGTGTTAAACTCAGATAGAGGTATAGGCTGACCAGCCAAGGCTAAAGAATCGACAATGGACTTGGCATGATAAATATATTGAGAAACAATCTTATTCTCCTTTGATATATTATGGAGTTCAATGTGAAATTGAGTCTTTTGGGCATTGCTAATGACCCCATAAGCGGTTGCTAATGCTTGCCAAACCTCTAAAGAAGAAGAGAGACTAATTAACTGAGGATAAATTTCTTCAATTATAGAGGAGAGTAACTAAGAGAAAAGCAATTGATCTTTATTGAACTAGTCTATGTATGCGGGATTGATAGAAGTTTCTTGAGTTGAAGAGTCGACAATCTCTCTCAAGGAGGAGATTTAGTCCCATTAAGAATTCCATGTAAATTATAATAGTTAAGGAGAGGAGTGAATTGAAGCTTCCAAGGTATATAATTCTTGGAGGTTAGTTTGATGGAAAAAGATTGTTGAACTTGAGTAGGGATTTTTGTAGAGATTGGTGAAAGATTAATGGTGGGAGTGACAGTCATAGATGAAGAAGAAGAAGTATTTAAAGAAGAAGATAAAAAAGAGGATGTCATTTTTTTTTATCAAGCTCTGATACCAAGTCAAGAGTTCTTGAGAAAATGATGAAATTGTATTGAACGTAAATGAGTTACAACAGTACTATAAATAACAATACAATATATTGTTATAACAAAGAGATAAGTATGAAAATCAACTATATCACAACGTTAGCAATTCGTTAGTTTAGGCTTGATACTACTAATACTTTAATCTCATGACATAATAGTAAATTATCAGTCCTAGGCAGATTAGACATGCATTTCTAACTTTTAAGCTTTGAATAACATGCATAAGATAGAACTGACTAGATTTAACAATTAATTATTTCAACTTTGATTATTCAACTAGCTAGTAAGATGATGGTCATTATTTTCATATTAATTTTATTTAAATTATCGATATCTAAAATTTGTTAATTTTAACTAATTTGATTCAATTGAGGTAGAATTATACAAGTAGTAAAAATTTATCAATAATTAATTTAATACTCCTACATACAACTAAAAACAATTTTTAAAATTTTATGCTTTTATTTTTATAGTCTTTTAATGTTATCATAAATTATAAAAGAAAAAAAAAACTTTTACTAGCCACAACGCTATTCTTCATGTCGTTATCTATCTATGACATAAAACATTATCTTTTGTTCTAGGAATAATCCATATTTTCCCCCTGCACTTTTATTATTTTTTAGCTTTTACCCTTTCACTTTTATTTACGTGGATTTAGTCTCTGCACTTTTATTTATCATTACATTTAGCCCTTACCGTCATAGAGCGTGAAATAATTTTGAAATTGCTATTAAGGGTGAATTTTATGATTTGCACATTGGGTCCCCTAAATTTTATGATTTTTGTAATTAAACCCCTCACATATTTTTAATTAGACAATGATTTAGTGAATTTGATTAAATAAATAAAAATACAAAAAAGAAAAAAAGAAAAAAAGAAAGCAAGGTGGCAACATTGGATTTGTCTGGGTTTGTCACTCAATCACTAGCACCGTACGCCACTACATGCAGTGCAGCACTGCCTCCACTTGCAGTGCAGCAGCACCACCACCACCACCACCACCACCACCCAAAACTACTCACTAATTTTACCAATTTTCTTTTGTTTTTTAACATGATTTTATAAGCATTACCCTATAAATACCCATTTCCTTTGAATTCTCAACCAATTATTTCTCTCTCTTTCCATCATCGATGGCGTCAAGATCCTCCGGTAGAAAGTTTTTTCTGCTTTATCAAGTCTGGCAGTACTTGAGCTTGATGATTCACCCATTGCATAGGGCGAAGCTGCTGTCTGCGGAAATTCTTTCTTCAATGATGTTGGCTGTCCTGAAATCTCCTTCATCAAGTGAAACCTTAAATCACAAGGTCTTACTTTATTTCCAAGAGATGCTAAAGCAAATTTTGAATATTGAAACAATACATCAGCAGCAGCTTGTTTTTTCTCTTCAATCTCACAGTCTTCCTTCATTTTTGAATTTTCATCAAGATCCGGTAATACATGAAAACATAATAAAAATTCAGTTTAATCAACATGGAAAGCTCAGGTTGCTATAAATAATATTGCAAAAAAATTGAATTTTGGGTGCCACATATATGAGCAAGTCCTGCCTGGGTTATTTCTTTAGTTAGATAATTACAACCGGAGCCACCGCCGGCTTCACCTTCGGTCTGCCTCTTCCTCTCTTCACATCTTTCGCCTGAGCAACCACCGCATTGGAAACCGATGAGGGAGGACCTCCAGCAGCCAGCAGTAGTAGAGCTTGTCTTTTCCCAAACGGATCTTTAAGTTTAAGAGGACGGCCACGTGGTCTAGAAGGTGAAATCACAGTTCCTTGAGCGAATAATACTAGTCTCACTTAACGTGCGTGCTATACACACCGATGACTGTCAAACTATGGACTTAATGTCCTAAGAAATAAAAGTATAGGGGTTAAATCCATGTAAATAAAAGTGCACGGAGAAAAGTCAGAAAATAATAAAAGTGCAGGGGGAAAATATGAGTTATTCCTTTATTTTAATATAGGCTCTTTCTCTAGTACAAACATTTGTATTGATACAAATGAAATTAGAACCGTTTGATATATTTTTATTTAATTATAACCATTGATTTTTTGTATACTAATACCTGTAAATTGTACCAATGACTACAATTGAATTAGCAATAATCTAACGGTTCTAAATCTATTTGTATTGATATAAATGGTTGTACTGTAGGACTCTTTATTATATAGGTAGCATGCACATGTAAATTAAGAATTGAACATGCGAGTTCTTGTCCTGAACAGTAAAATAACTTTTTTATTTATTTAAAAAATAAAATGAAAACTGTTTTTATTATGTAATTTATTAATAATTAGATGGTCTAATTTTGTTATTGATCAAAATAAATCATGGTACCAAGTCTTACGAAATTAAAATCCATCAACCAATGTGATTTTTGTTCGGTGTTTTTTTTTTTGTTTATCAGGTTCCTATAATTAGGGGTGAGCACGGATCTAGAAAATTCAAAGATTTTAAAAATTAAATCTCGGGAACCATATTAAATTTTGGAAATTTTAAAAATAAAATATTCAGTATTAGTATCAAATTTAAAAATTTTCATACCAGTACCATCTTATTTTTTGAAACGGTTTGGTACGAAAATTTGGTTCTTTTAGAACATATCGATATGGTACAGTTCAAAATAGATTTTTGGAAATTTATTATATTATTGATTGAATTTATATTTATTACCGAAAAATAAATAGTAAAAGTTTGTGTATGCTTATACATTTTTGTATAAAACATATATTTAATAGTTATTTTTAGCAAAATTGTTGTGTATGTGTAGCAAGATTGGCCTATGGTCCGAATTAATTTTCGTCAAATGGTGAACATAAGGCGTTGGGTTTCTATCATACCATAGGTCATTACAAATAAATCGGTCTAATCTCTCCTGGATCATGCCCCTTGCCCATGTAAATTTGGGACCAACAAAACCCATATCATGCACATTACAATCCTCGACCCAAAGCTTGAATTCGTTACACCGCCCCACCCTACGAGTTGAGAATCTACTCTTTTCATCACATCTTCATTCAGAATAGAATTAAAATCACCACCCACAAGCTAGGGGGACTTTATAGAACTTGCAATCTGGTTAAGGTGATGCCATAGCCTCTCGTGCAATGTTGGGTTCGGGCTTGCATAAATGGCCGTGAAAAACATATGATAGTCTCCAACTCCTTCCATTGCAAGGTGCATATATTGTTTATTGCTAACAAGAACGTGCAATTGGAACGTGTTTTGCCAAAGGACCCAAATCCCCCCTGAGAAGCCATCTGCTTCAACTCTGAATGAGTTGGGATAGTTTATGGCTTTAATAACTTGGTCAGCTTTCAATCCATCTATTCTTGGTTCAACAAGAATAAGAATACTAGGCTTATACATATGAACAAACAACAACAAGGTTCTTCTGAAATCTATACTTGCTGCAGCTTGACAATTCCACATAAAATTTGTTAAATTAATAAAAATAATAAAAAAGATGAGAGAACATATTCCGAGAGATCCAAGGACTTCATATGGATACACAACATATTAAGCTTGCAACCCACCATCCTTATCCTCTTCATCCACATCGTTATTGATCTTTGATGATACACCAAAATCCCCAACCAATGACATGAGGACACATGTGAAATCAGAGCCAACTCACGGAATTATGACCCATCGACACAAGTCATTTCCCACCGCTTGAGACTCACCCAAGGGCTCATTCACTTAGCATTTCAACCCGTCCTGTAAAACTAACCAGGGGGGACTCCTCCCCGTCTGATTTCCCGTTCCAGCACTCAAAAGCAAAGCGCCTCTGAGAGACTATACACACACACACAGTTGTTCAGCTGACGTCCCTTTATCGCCTGTCACGTCAAACACCGACCAGACAAACAGTGGTTTCGCGCGATGCAGCCAATAGAGGCAGTGTCTTTCCCAATCCGAAATTAACACATGTTGTACTTTCTAACAAACTCTCGCAAAGAGAAAGTTCTACTTGAGAAAGTAGGTACCGCCTTTTCCATATAACACTCACGTCCTCTCCAACACGAGGCCACCAGTTTATTTTTCTTCTTCATAGAATCATCGTCTTCTCTTTCTCTTCTCTGGATCATATTTTACTTTTTTTTTTATCAAGAAACCGTTATTTTTTTCTTACTTGAGCTCCATGAATCCCAAGGGTGACTTGACTGTCGGAGGGGCTTTGGCAACCAGAGCCCTCTCTGATTGAGCTTTGTTCTTTTTGCTAGACCAATTACTTTCCAGGTCAAGGCTGAAGCTAAGGAGAAAAGGTCGCGAATCAATATTGGCGCCATCTGTGGGAAGGATAACTATTATGCGTAGAGTGGTTTTCCTTCATAACAATTTTCAAAAGAGTGTGTGTGGATAACGGAAGCGTTCGTTCATTTTTTTTTTCTGAAAGAATGGCTGGGTCAACAACGTCTGATAATGAGGCTGAGAGAGCCGTCAGGGGAAGAGATGGCAAGGCAACAGGACCCTCGGAACCACCAAAGACTGTCGAAGTCGATGCAGGCTTCCTTAAAGATTTAATGGACAAGGTCGAGTATTTGACCAATGTTCATAAACGCAGTGATAGAGCGAAGGTAGTGGCTGCAGACCTATACGTCCCTACTCCTCAGGTGAACAGAAGGAGACGCCTCTTCAGAGATGAGGATGACACACAATAGTCAAGCCTGAGATCCTCCATGTGACGGCTGATAATACAGGTGAAGGGACTCCGTCGTCCTCAAGCATCAAAGAGAGAGCTTGAAGAAACTGGAGGACCGTTTGAAAAAAGGAGTGATGACACGCTCTCTAGTAACACACATATGGGAATCACCCGAAAGAGTAATAGGGTGACTGAGTCTCGAGTGCAGGGTGAGGAATCTCATAGCAGGAGGTTCACGAGCCCTGCTTACACCTCCCACCATACTAATGATTGGGAAGAAGAACTGAGAGAGTTCATGGCGTGGAAGAGAGCCAGAGCAGGCAGAAACCGACTCACTAACTATGCTATTAACCTAGTTTCGCCTTTCTCTGAGCTGATACAGAAAGATCCAATACCCAGCAAGTTCAAACTACCCAGTTTACCTTCCTATGATGGAACAACTAATCCTCGAGACCATGTGATTAAGTTTAGGACTATTATCGAATTTTATACCCGTTCATAAGCCACGTTGTGTAAGATTTTTCCAACCACATTTGTGGGAGCTGTAGAAACCTGGTTCAATCATCTTTCCCCAAACAGTATCCACTCTTTTAATGATTTTTGTAAGCTATTTGTAAGCAGGTTTATATCCAGCATTCCTGCTGAGAGGGAAACGTCCTTCTTGGAGAGTATCGTGCAAGGCAAAGGTGAGAGCCTACGTGAGTACGTGGCCCGATTCAACATGGAAGCCTTGAAAATCCCTCACTTCGAGCATTAAAGGGCGATAGAAGCCATCTTGAAGGGGCAAAATAGTCCGCCTTTCTTTAACTCTTTATCTAAGAATAGACCAGCTGATCTGACCGCCATCACGTACAGAGCTGAAAAATATATTAACCAGGACAATGCTTTTCGCACAGCAAATTCGCCTCAAAGAGAAAGGAGCACTCAGAGGAGACCCCTCCCCTTAAGAGATACAGGAGGGGTGCAAACACTTCATCCTTTAGACCATCTTTGCAGAGACCCCTAAGAAGACCATTCACTCCCTCAAGGGAGGAAAACATGACGCCTCTAAATGCCTCAAGGCAAGTGGTGCTGATGACCATCAAAGATAAGGAATATGTTCAATGGCCATGAGATATGCCTTCTAACCCCAGAAATTGTGACCAGACGAAGTATTGTCTTTTTCATCAAGCTGCGGGTCATAACACCAAATGGATGTCACCAGTTAATGTTGGAAATCGAGAGGTTGATCAAACAAGGGCACCTGAGGAGTTTTATCAGACAGGATGAATCCCAACCTAAACAGTTTGAGCCTGGAAAAGACGCAGCCAATCCTAAATTCATTAAGGATAAGCAACTGGTTATCACCTCAAATACTGGAATTGGAGGAGTTATACATATGGCATCATAAGAATATCCATCCTCTCGAATAGGAATGTTAAAGAAGGATTCGCCCAAGCGAAACAAGCGAAACGGGGGGAAAGAAAACAAGGTCCCTAGAATGTGTGTAGTGACTTTTGGCCCGAAAGATATCCAGGGAGTAGATATTCTGAAGGCTGAAGCTATGGTGGTAACAGCCGTGATAAACAACTGCGTGGTAGACAAAGCACTGGTAAACGATGGGAGTTCCGTTAATTTATTGCCATATCATATTTTCAAAAAGATGGGAATTAGGGCTGACTGCCTAATACCTGTGCGCTCAAATCTGAGAGGGAGGTTAGGGTAGAAGGGAAAATAATGCTGCCCATCACCTTGGGTGAGAGATATGACGATGGAAGTCTGGGGAAGAGCAGGACGACTATGGTTGAGTTTATAGTAGCCAAAGTATCCACAGCCTATAACACCATCATAGGGAGACCCATACTGTACGAGTTCTGTCTCACAACCTGCATAAGGTACCTATGCATGAAAATGCCCTCTGAAGATGGCTTGATCACAATCAGAGGAAGATAGTTGGAGGCCAAATACTGCCACTTTGTCTCCCTAACTCCTTTAAAGAGGGAGGATATCTTACTCTATAAAAATGTTAAAGTGGAAGGAAGCGTGACTGATCAAAGAACAGAGCTAGTGGGGGAACTAGAACCCTATGTTCTCACCCCCGAACACCCAAACAAGTCCACTCGAGTTAATGCACATCTAAATCCCCACCTTTGCCTTTAAACTAATTGACATGCCTGGAATCAATCCAAGCGTTATGAAGCACGAACTAAATGTGGATCCGAGTATTCCTCTAGTGAAGCTGAAGAAGAGATTTTTCCCACCTCACAAGCAGGAAGCCATAGACAGAGAGATTGATAAATTGATAGAAGCCGGATTCATCAGGGAGGTAACATAACCTACCTGGTTAGCCAATGTTGTGCTAGTCAAGAAGGGAAATGGCAAATGGAGATTATGCATAGATTTCACAGACCTCAACAAGGCCTGCCCAAAGGATTGTGTCACACTACCATCGATTGATAAATTGGTAGATCCAATAGCTAGATTCGAGTTCTTAGCTTCGGTGGACGCCTTGTCAGGATACCATCAAATTCCCATGAGCCCAAATAATGAAGAGAAAACTTCTTTATCACAAAAAAGGGACTTATTGCTATAAGGAAATGCCATTTGGATTGAAAAATGCTGGTGCCACTTACAAATGCCTTGTGAACAAAATCTTCAAAAATCAATTGAGGAGGAACCTTGAAGCTTATGTGGATGATATGATAATCAAGAGCAGAAGTTTTGAACAACATATAGAGGATTTGGAGGAGATCTTCGAGGTACTGGACCATTATGGGATGAAACTAAATATGGAGAAGTGCTCATTCTTTATCAAGGGAGGGAAATTACTGGGTTATATGGTGAGTGGCAGGGGAATAGAGCCCAACCCAGAAAAGATCTAAGCAATCCTGAACATGCCATTCCCTTCCAGCATAAAAGATGTCCAGAGGCTGATGGGGAGGATAGTTTCCTTTCACAGGTTCATATCTAAACCGCGGAGAGATGCTTACCCTTCTTAAGAAATTAAGAAAAGTCCGAGCTTTCGAATGGATTGAGGAATGTGAAAAGGCCTTCGAAGAACTAAAAGAGTACCTCCAGTCTCCTTAAACTCTAAGCAGACCTGCCCATGGAGAAGAGTTATTCATCTATATATCTGTATCTGACCAGGCAGTCAGTGCTATGTTGGTCAGGGAAGAAGGAGAAATTCAGAAACCTATCTACTATGTGAGCAGAGAGTTGAAGGGAGCAGAACTGAAGTATTCCTAAATGGAGAAACTGATATACGCCATTTTAGTGGCTGTGAGAAAATTCAGGGCCTATTTACTAGGACACTGTCCATTGAGGGAAGGATGACCGTATGGGTTGTTGAGATAGGGGGTATGGACTCCGATATGAACTAAGGAGAGCTATTGAGGCCCAAGCCTTAGCTGATTTCATCGTTGAATGATGATTTAATGAACCGGACCTCAAGGATAAATAAAAAACAAACCAATAGAATGTCTTAATCTCAGACCTGGGTACCTCCTCTTATTCATCCTACGAGTGGAATTTATACATGGATGGATCTTTCAGTTCTGGAATAGGGGGAGCAGGAATCATTTTGAAGGGCCTTCAAGGGTTTAATGTCAAATTTGCCTTAAAGCTTAACTTTCCTGCATCCAATAATGTAGTCGAATACGAAGCTGTCATAAGGGGCTCCTACTGGCTGAAGCTTAGGGGGTTGTAAACCTGAAAGTACATAGTGACTCCAAGCTAGTTGTAAATTAGATCAACGGAACCTTTGGGGCTAAAGATAAAGTAATGTAGACCTACCTGTAGAAGATGAAGGAGATACTAGCAAGATATAAGAAGAAGAATATTCATGTATGCGTAGTAAAAATATCGAGAGAAGAAAATGGTGGAGCAGTCTTATTAAGCAAAATAGCGATACAACAGGAAGAATCCTTACTTGGATATACAAGGGTAGAAACCCTAACTATCCCTATGATTGCAGAACGCCATAAAGTCTGCCCACGTGAGATGCAACCCTTCTGGATGGATCCAATCATCAAATATTTAAAGATAGGGGAGCTACCCTTCGACAAAAACGACGCCCTCAAACTTTCAACAAGAGTAGCCAGGTTTACCTTAATAGACGGGAAATTATACAGGAAGGGTTCAGCATGCCTTTACAAAGGTGCCTCATAGAAGAAGAAGCTGAGTATGTTATGAAAGAGATACATAAAGGACTTTGTGGAACTCACACATGAGGCAGAGCCTTATCCAACCTGGTGATCAGACAGGGATATTTCTAGCCTACTATGAAGTAGGATTCCATCGAGTTTGTAAGAAAATATGACACTTGCCAGAGGTACGCCAACCTGGTACACACTTCTCCTACCCTACTGAACTCAATACAAGCCCCATGGCCCTTTGCCCAGTGGGGGATCGATATCCTGGGACCATTCCTAATAGCCCCGGGTCAAAAAAACTTTATAATTTTAGCTGTTGATTATTTTACTAAGTGGATAGAGATCGAACCAATGGCCCTCATCACTGCCCAGAAGCCAATCAACTTCTTTTGGAAGAACGTGGTATGTAGATTTGGAGTACCAAAAGTCCTTATATCTGACAACGGCAAACAATTTGATTGTGCAAAGTTCAAAGAATTTATTGATGGTTTGAAAATAGATCACCGGTTTAGTTCTGTCTTGCATCCTCAAACTAATGGCTAAGCCGAAGTGTTAAATCGAACTGTCCTCCAAGGATTGAAGAAAAGGGTCAGGAGCTGACTGGGCTGAAGAATTACCAAGCATTCTATGGTCATATCGCACAAGCCCGAGATCCTCAACCGGTGAAACCCTTTTCGCACTAACCTACGGCACAGAGGCAGTGATACCGGTGGAGATAGGGGTGGAATCCTTAAAGGTACAATATTGTGACATGGAAAAGAATGATGAAAGACTTAAGTTGAATCTGGATTTGTTAGAGGGGCTTAGAGAAGAAGCCTCTATCAGGATGGCAGCACAACAAAGAAAAGCTGAACAATACTTCAACTTGAAGGTTAAACCTCGCTTGATACAGATGGGAGACTGGGTACTCAGGAACCTCGATGCAACTGGCAAATGAGAGGGGCAGGGAAAGCTCTCACCTAACTGGGACGATCCCTTTCGAGTAATAGGATCTCCTAAAGAAGGCACATACTACCTGGCGGACTCAGAGGGCAGTCGCCTCCCACACTCATGGAACATACAACACTTGAGGAAATATTTCTAATAGGGGTAATTTTATATTATTAGCTTTCTTTAATCTGTAATTAAGTTATGAAAACCTTTATTTTTATAATGAGTTCTTAACCATGAGACATACTTTGAATGAATATATGAATGTGCCCTCCCCATGTGAGGTGCTTCAATTGAAATCAAACTTAGAAGTTTGTCCAAATCATCACATTCCCACAAGGGAAATCTTATAACACATCCTTCGCGGAAAAAAGGGAAACACCATTATAGATCAACCTGGTTGTGTCCTAGAAAGGGAAAAACTCTATACGCCTTTAGAAATGAGGTCAGTCATACAAAAAGCATGCATTATACTCAAATCAAACACTAAACCCTCTTAAGAAAAGAAAAGAGGAAACCCCAAGCAAGTATTTTAAAAACACACAAACGATCAATTATAATAATACCTTCAGAGCAAATTTTGAAATAACTAATGATAAACATAAAGCCAGAAGTTCAAATAACGATAGCCACCGGGCTACAAAAGCAGAATGTTCAAACGATGGACAAGCAAAAACAAATTAACCAAGCTATTCAACATCCTACACAATGCCCTAGGGCAATCAGCTCAATTAGATAGGAGGGCCTAAAACATCATTCAGGGTCTTTCTTGCCAACATCTTCTCCTCAAATAGGGACCTCGCCTGACTTAATTTCAGCATTCACACCTTGAAGAACTTCCTGAATCACAGCAGAATCTTTTTCCGTAGTAGAGGGTTCAACGACGACAGTGTCAGGATGAAAGACAGATGATGGGGACAAAGTGGCTAAAGGAGTATAAATGCTCTACCCACGCTCCTCTCCCTCTTCCTCATTGCTGGATTCATCACCTCCAATAGCCTCAAACAGAGAAAAATCCTAGTTGGGAAAACAAGTGCGAATTCTTCCTAAGAGGTCTTTCTACCTTGTTGAGTAGAAATCAAAAGCTTGAGAGGCCACTATGCCCCTCACCATCTCTTAAAATTCATTAGACTGTTTAAAATCCTTCATAGCTTTAGCAGCGACATTTTGCTTCTCCACCTCCTGTTGAGCCAATTCCTCTCTCAACTCCTTAAGTTTTGCTTGCAAGTCGGACTCAAGACGCTTCCAAGCAAGCCTCTCACCTTTCATCTTAAGACTGGCTACCTTCAACTCCTCAAATTTTGTGGCTGTCTCCTCATATCTCTTCACGAACTTATCAAATTCTTCCTTTATTTTGTTTTTCTCCTTAAACACCCGATTGGTCTCATCAATAAGGATTTGAGCTTTCAAATCCTGCTCGTACAGAATCCCACATAACTGAACCAGGAAACATCAAAATGAAAGTCAGAAGTAGCATTGATAAATTAAATTAAGAAACTAAGGAGGAAGTAGTACTTACCAAATGAGCAGCATTCATCGCTTGAATCCCCAAGGCAGGCAGGCCCTGATCACCTTATTTCAAATGCTCAACTAAGCTAGCATCTACGAACCACCCCATCCTCTACGGTGTAGTCGATGCCCAACAACCTATTGATTAAAACTGAAGCCACCTGCTAGACAAGAGTGTCAAGGTTGATCTCCCTCTTGGTAGAGTCAGATAAATCAAAATTGGGATCTCCCTCTCTAGTTAGGATGGTGCTCCACTTGGCAAGTTTTTCCATAAAAAACTTAGGAGTAAATCTCCCTTTTGCCCTCGATTTTTTCTGAAGCGGTTCTTCCTTACTGTCTGTGTCAGAGCTCACAATTTCAGTGGAAGCTTTCGTCTTCCCTTTGTTCTTTCTGGTTGGAGGAAGTCTCTTCCCCTTATTAGCAGGGATCCCTTTACCAACAGCTTCCTTGATCCCTAATGCCTTCCGCCTCGTGGTCACTCCAGAAGGCCGAGAGTTCTCTCACTACCTTCTTGGTGAGATTTTAGAGAAGAATCGCCAGACTCTGAGCTGGCTTCCTTTTTTATCTTACTTTCGTTGCTCGGCTAAGTTCTCTGACGGAGAAGTTGAACTTCATTGATCGATTAAAACTCATACTATCTTGGGAAACTGCACAGAAAGTTATTGTAAGCATAAGGGAACAAACGATCAAAACAAATAAAACAAAAAGAGAAGAACAACAAACAAAACCCACCAGCATCTTCTAAAGAGGCACCACCCACCAATTCACTTGCCTTAAAAGTCTTTCCTATATCCAGTATTTTTTCCCAACCTTCTCTTTCTTCTTTGATCAGGGTACGCTTTCCCTTGGCCACATCAGAAGCATCTGACCAATTCCTATCAAAGCCCCACTCCCTAATAGGACCATCATCTCTCAACCTTGCCACTAGAAACTTATTTCGCCACGATTTATCTATGTCAGGAACTTCGCCAATTATGGCTAATCCTTGTCTACTCACAAAGGTGAAAAACCCACTAGACATCCTCTTATGTTCGAAGAAGACATTAAATAAGTTTGCAGTAGGGACAATGCTCAGTTTCTCGTACAGTTTGGTGAAAGCGATGATTAACAGAATAGCGTGAGGGGCCAGGTATGCAGGACATTTCGAATAAAATCAAAAAATTTCCTAGAAGAAGTTAGAAGGAGGCAAACCTAACCTGAACTCTATGTGCTTTATAAAAAAGACCATCTCCTTATCATCTCTTTGAGCGAGATTTAAACTACTATTCCCTTCAGGCACCCAGAGCCTTTCATTCTTTTCTGGAGCCCTAATCTCTATGGCTTGTTCATTGTAAGTTCTATCCCCTAAAGCTTTTAACAGATTGAAGCGATTGACATTGAAAATAAATTTATGAAGCTCACGAGAATCACTTATGATGACAAAGAAGAAAATAACAGAGAAAAGAGACAGGAAACGTACCTAATCGCACGAAGAAACTGACTGCCAAAGAAAATGAGAAGAAACTAGAAAAAGAAAGTAAAAATCTCGACTGAAAATGAAAACATGGAAAAAGGAGACTGATATGGTAGTTAGTGAACCTTAAATAGGAAAGTAACCTACTAAAGAGTTGGAAGGCTGAGTATTGGGAAGTGAACGACCAAGATACGCTAAGGAAATCATGAATACCTCATAGCCGTCCAGATTAATGTCAGAGACCGGCTTTCGAATTTCAAAATTTATCATCATGAAGGAAAGAGAACTGCTAAATCATTCATTAAATTTGGCAGCATGCAGAGGAGACGTGGAGAGGAACAACCTCCTTAATCATGCACCCACTATCTTTGGAAGTCCAAAATTGCTCGAAACATGTGTCGACCATTAACCTTTCCTGCCTAAGCGTCGTTTCACTCTATTCAGGGCTTAGGGGGGGCTACTGATGATACACCAAAATCCCTAACCAATGAAATGAGGACACATATGAAATAAGAGCCAATTAGGGCATCAACTCAGGGAATTATGACCCATTGACATAAGTCATTTCCCACCGCTTGGGACTCAGCTAAGGCTAGGATTTCAGCCTGTCTTGCAAAACTAACCAGCGGGGACTCCTTCCCATCTGATTTCCCATTCCAGCGCCCAAAAGCAAAGCGCATCTGATAGACCATACACAACACAGCTTTTCAGCTGACGTTCCCTTGTCGCCTATCACGTCAAACACCGACTAGACAAACAGTGGTTTCGCGCGATGCAGCCACTAGAGGCAGTGTCCTTCCTAATCCGAAATTGACATATGTTGTACTTTCCAACAAACTCTCCCAAAGAGAAAGTTCTACTTGAGAAAGCAAGTACTGCCTTTTCCATATAACACTCACGTCCTCTCCAACACGAGGCCACCACTTTATTTTTCTTTTTCATAAAATCATCGTCTTCTTTCTCTTCTTTGGAACACATTTTACTTTTTTCATCAAGAAACTGTTATTTTTTTCTTACTTGAACTCCATGAATCCAAAGGCTTACTTGACAGTCGGAGGGGCTTTGGGAAACCAGAGCCCTCTCTGATTGAGCTTTGTTCTTTTTGCTAGACCGATTACTTTCCAGGCCAAGGCTGAAGCTAAGGAGAAAAGGTTGAGAACCAACAATCTCTAACTCCAGATCATCCAAAGAAATATTCTGAATAGCCTCCCATGGAGCTTTCCCAGCAGGCTTCTTCATCTTCACCCTCCCTTTAAGGCTGATAACTTACTTGGACTCCCCCAATCGATTTGATTTGTTAGCTTTAAGACGAGATGACCATCTCAGATTAAACTCAACTTGTCTGGTTCCATTTTCAACGTTAACTTGTGTACTCTGAACCACTACATGTTTAGTAGCATCTAAAGGCGTCTCGCCCCTCACTGTCTCCTAGTTGGGTAAATTGGTTGTATCTTTAAGGGCCTGCTCACTGATCTTAGCCTTCTCACACAGATTAACTTTAGTAGTAGGCTTCTAAGTAGGCTCATTAATAATACTCATTTCAGTGGGCTGAGCCACTATCTCCAGCCTTGATGGCTTTTTTTGTCTTTCTCTCACTCCTTTTATAATAGCTAAACCCATTTAATTCCTTAACATTGACTTCTCCTTGCTCATTAAGGTAACCCACTGATTGCTCTCTCACTTCATCATCCTCTACCATATTGGAGAGGATTCCAAATCCTAATCCCGAAGATTTGGCATTCCCCTGAGATCTCGGCCCTTTTGAAGCTACTGCCTTATACGGACCACGACGTCCTTTCACCAGTGCGTGCATCCTTATCATCCTCCACAAGTCATTGAACATCATGTAAATCTGATAGCTCAATGAATTGGTTTTCTTGCTCCTGATTCATCTCATTGTCCACCGGAGGAGTCTCCTTCTTCTTGAAAGAACAACGTTCACTTTTATGGCCATACCGCCCACATTGATAGCAAATAACGGGCAAACACTCATACTCCGCCACTTGCAATCTCCCATCTACTTTAATCTAAGATACTAATGGCTGCCGCAATTCCAATTCCATAGCAATACGAGCGAATTTGCCTCTAAAGCCATCTTTTGTATTATAATCAATCTTCAGGGGTCTACTAATCAAGTTTGCTATAGATCGAAGAAAATTCTTGGGATACTATTAAATGGGCAACACCAGAAATCGTATCCATATAGCAACTGCAGATAATTCATTATCATTGGTACTAAAAGAAGGACTCCATAGCTGGACCATAAGATAGTTTCCGAGAATTATCCAAGGCCCCTTCACCAAGGCATTTGTGTAATCCTCATCATCAAACCTCACCAAGTAATAATCATTATCCAGATCTATAATTCTATACCCATAACTGGGCTGCCATAAATCTTTAGATTTATGAGCACAGTGTTTTGTAGCCTATTCTCCTCCCAAGCAGTCTGACAATGACTTTCTTTTTCAGCGACTGCACCATTAAACACTGCACCCTATCAGAAAATTCTATAATTGGGATTCCATTCTCCTTTCTAGCTTGTAAATCGTCTTTTGAAATGTCTATAACCGTTTCAACTTGTTGCTCCAACGACATCAGATGTGTATGCCCTTCATTACTCAGCAATTTATCTTTAATTAAAGTATACTCCATCTCACACTGTGCTGGTTCCTATATTCACCTCCTCACTTCTGTTTTTCACTTTCTTCGTTGGCCTATCCTCGTCCGGTAGTGGAGGAGGATCATCCTTGAGAGCGCTTGATACGTTTAGAGCATCAGCCATTCAGTTTTTTTCTTCCAAAAAAGGGCTTTTTGTGTAGATGTTATCTCTGTTGTTCAGAATCTCTTTAACTAGCTCTGGCTTAGAAACAATCAAATGGGCTTGAGTGCCAAACCAACAAAGAAAATTTACCCCTATGAAATAAAGGACACAAAAACCAACAAAAAATAAGAACCTAGTAAATATTATATTGAAACTGATACTTCAACAGCAAAATTAGATATTGGTTAGGAGTAGATTTTACCATATATCTTAATCCTTGAGTGAAAATGAGGGTGGATTCTTAGATAAGTGTTGTGAGATAGATCCTTCATGGGTCTGCTCGTTGATTCTTTTTGCATTTAGATGATTTCTTTTGTGTTTCCATACAAGAATCTATAAGAAGGGCCTTTGATTCCATGTGAAAACATCAAACGCTGCATGCATATTGGTGTCCACACCATACTCTGTGAAGGAACTTGAAGAGCTCTAAGAGGAGGAGGCGGAGACCCATAAAAGAAGTTAAAAGAACAATTACAGAAGCACCAATTTCATCTTTCAAGTACATCAGGTCACAGGTTGATGTGTTGCAGAAGACAGAGGCAGGTAATTTGAACAAATGGTCACTAAACTTTATTCGCGATTTTAATTTGGTTATAAAACTTCAATTTATGACTTTTTGGTCACCAAACTTTAATTTTTGTTTCGAATATAGTCTCTGTCTAAGATTTTAAGCCTTAAAGTTATATAATATTACCATTTTAGTCCAAAAGATTATTTCCTTGCAAATAAGTCCACAGGTTCTAAAAATAATAAATAAAATAAAAATATATATTTTTGTTTTCTTCATGCCTTCCATTATAGAAAGTCTTATCCATTATTTGTGTTTATTTGACTGGTATAATACTAACAGTTTGAGAGTTTTAAGACAAGAATTATTCGATGTAAGACATGAAGAGGTTAATATTCATCAAGAATATCATAATCAATATACAGTGACTTTGTTGAGTACAACAAATTAAAATATTTGATACAAACTATACAATAAATTAAAATTTAATAAGTTTTTTTTTTGTGCGAAATATAGTATTTTTAGAAATTTTTTTGAACACGGAGAAAGAAGGTAAGAATTAAATGGACTATTATAACTAGAATATTTAACATTTATCACCGTATTTTATAAAAAATTAAATATTTATAATTTGTTATAAGTTTAGTTTATAATTTGAATTTTAAATGACTGTTTATTAATAAAAAAATTATTGTACAATTCGTATTAATTTAAAAAAAAATGCTCAATTGTTGTAATCCGATGGATAATTGTTGTATTAAAAAACTTATTAAATTTTAATTTATTGTACAATTCGTATCAAATATTTTAATTTATTGTACTCAACAAAGTCACAGTATATTGATTATGATATTCTTGGTAAATATTAACCTCTTCCTGTATTGCGTCGAATAATTCTTGTCTTAAAACTCTCAAACTATTAGTATTAGACTAGTCAAATAAACACAAATAATAGACAAGACTTTCTACAATGGAAGGCATGAAGAAAACAAAAATATATATTTTTATTTTATTTATTATCTTTTGAACCTATGGACTTATTTGAAAGGAAATAATCTTTCGGACTAAAATGGTAATATTATATAACTTTAAGGCTTAAAATCTTAGACAGAGACTACGTTCTAAACAAAAATCAAAGTTTGGTAACCAAAAAGTCACAAATTAAAGTTTTGTAACCAAATTGAAATCGCGAATAAAGTTTAGTGACCATTCAAATAATTTACCCAAACATAGGCAAAAAAAAAAAAAAAAAAAAAAAAAAAAAAAAGGTGAAAGAGTAATCTCCACTCATAGCAGACGAAGAAAATAATGTCAGGCGCCACAGATTTAATTATATTATTGTACATTATAATTTTTTTTATTACAAAATCTAAATTTGTAATATCTTGCATTTTAAGAAAAAGATTTACTACTTCAAATCCATTAAATGAAATGCATCCAACTGAACGACTACATCAATAATTTGCCTTTGGTTGACTGTTGCAAACTTGCAAGAGCTAAAAACTTTATATGAAGCATAAAGATTCAAATTTTACAAGGAAACATGAAAAAAAAAAAGAACGTATTGACATAGTTGATTGCAGCTTCAAGATCTGTTTTTTTTTTTTAATTTTTAATTTTTTTATTTTTTCACCTCCCAACTGGAAACATGATATCAGAAAATTCCACTCCTGGGGTCAAATCAGAATTGCCCATTGACCTAAAGCTGATCTTATTTCTATCTTCACAATTCTCATCGATTTGCAGTTTTAGTGCCAATTCTAAGCTCCAGAGCACCTCATTTATTGATGGCCGATCCACACCTCTTTTTGCCAAGCATTTTTGTGTGATCTCCATGAACTTTGCAAGAGATGCTGGTGCAATCTTTCCTTTTAAATTTCTGTCAATAAGGGTGTCCCAATCTCTTTTTTCATAGCAATTTAAGCCCCACTCAACAAAGCTTTCAGCATCTTCGTCTTCTTCGTTGCAATTAGCTTCTGATGCAGCAGGGTTCACTACCAACTTAGCAGAAAGCACCTCCAATAACACCACTCCCAAAGAGTAGATATCAGTTTTTTCTGTCAATTTATGAAGCCTGCAGTATTCTGGATCCAAATAGCCAATGCTACCTCTAACTTTTGTGCTTCCATTGGCAGGGTCTATTTTGGACAAACCAAAATCTGAAACCTTGGCTACCCAATTCTCATGTAACAGGATATTGCTAGTCTTGACATCTCGATGAACGATTTGATGCTTCAGTCCTGTATGGAGGTAGCATAAACCCTGTGCTGCTCCGGTGCAGATCTGGAGCCGCTGATTCCATGAAAGAGGTGATTTTTGTGTATTATTAACAAAATGAAGATGGTCGAACAGAGTGCCATTGGGCATATACTCGTACACAAGAATCATTTCCTGCTCATCGTTGCAGTAACCCATTAATGAAACAATATTGTGATGACGAATTAGAGAAAGTGTGCCGATCTCCGTCTCAAATTCCTTAAATGCCAGTCCAATGGATGCCTGATTTGCACGTTTAATGGCAACTGCAATTGCCCCACCATCGATGTAGCCTTTATAAATAACACCAAATCCACCAACACCAATGACCTGTGCCTCATCGAAGTTATCAGTTGCTTTTTTGATGTCTTTGATAGTGAAATAGCGACAGAGTGATGACTGGCTGTGGTTATTCTTTTTCTCTGTTCTTCCCTTCGCTGCTCTAAACAAGAAAGCGAGTGTGCATAGTAGAAGCAATGCCAACACCACTCCACTAAGAGAGCATCCGATGATGATGATAAGCACCGACCTTCTCTTTGATCTTCTTCTGGGTGTTTTAGGCAATGCAGCAGATAGCAATTGTTGCCGGGGAGGATTCGGTCCAGCAAGATTTCCACCATTGTTTAATTTGAATATCTCCACCCCATTTAAGGTCGCATCATAGCGGAGACTTTTATATACAGAGTCAGTGTTGGGGTGCAGCTCCAGCCAAAGGTCTTGCATCCTTTCTCTTTCGTCTGTAATCATCACAATATAGTCTTCGTACACAGGAACACGCTGCCCGCTGCTCCAAGCAATGATATCAGCTTGTTCCACAGCTGTTTGGTTATTGATGTATATCTGAAATACCCTCTCGTTTTGCCTTGTTATATTCCTATCAAGCTCGCAAAAATGGAGCCTGACAAGATACATAAAACCAGTCTCAACAGGAAAATACCAGCTTAAATTATAATTTAAGTTGATTGCAGGATCATCACCCATGTAACGCGCAGTTCGATATACTGAATCAGGTGCAGTATACGGTGGTACAGCTGATGTATATCTGATGGAACGCTCAAAATCAAATGACAGTTGCCCAAAAGCAGCTCCAAAGATGTACGGATAATCTTTTGTCCAAGTTCGAAACATCCCAGAATCTTGTCTGGGAGAAACATCGTTGCCTCCTACATTTATTCTGTAAACTGTCTCAAGTGCAGATGCGTTATCGAACCAGATAACTGCTTCAGGATACCCAACAAAAGGAAGAGGATTAGCGTCCTCGCCCTTTATGTAGAGATGCAGGGGCATTGACACAACTTCAATTCCGTTCACAAAAGCAAATGCATCAGAACCATTTGCAGAAGGGCTAAACGTCAGAGAAAGGGAATGGTTTTGTACTTGAATTATGAATTCTTTAAAGAAAGTGTACACGTTTTTGTAATCAGCAGCAAGAGTGGCACTGAAGTTGCTAAGGAGAGTATGGCCATCACTGTCAGTGACCGAGAGAGATGCTTTGGATGCATCGAGACCCGAGTATGATGATGATGGGTAGAAGTGAAGACGAACAAATTTTGGACCCGGGGTTACATTGAAGGTGTAGGTGAATTTGGAGAAGAACAGCCTAGCTGTTTTGTAAGGAACTTCAGGGATGCCAATGGCTTGGTCGAAGGAAGAGGC
>CATIWK010313640.1:0-11505 GCA_949634005.1 Mallotus japonicus | reverse complement strand
TTACTAATTATATTAGACATTTCTCTCAAGTGTTGTCTCATATTATGATTAGGGCGTTTTTTATATTTATCAAACTTGATAGTGAGTTTCCTAAGTTTGGTAACAAAAGTTCCACCAAACTTCAACTTCAGAGCTTCCCACATCTGGCAATATCATAATTCTTGAACTCACACATGAGATCATTTTCCATGCTACTCAGCGACGTAATGCAAGCCAGTGAATTCTTTTTCTTCCAGGCTTCATAAGCCTTACAGTCTTTACAATGTTGGGCTGTAGTGCCATTTTCAAGCTCATCTAGAACATGATTCAGAACTTCAAGAGCCTCTTGCTCTTCCAAGACATACTGGATTTTCAAACTCAAGATTTCATAATTATCCCCATTCAGTTTTTTCACCTTTGTTCAATTCAGCAACAATATTCTTAGAGGCAATAGCCATTTCACAAAGAAAATTCTACATGAAGACATATTTGCACATAATTAATCAATGCTATTTTATATTAATGACTAGCATAACACACATAAATTGTATCACAATTTTCAAATAAATTATTGATAATTTAGCATATAGTATAGAATCAAAAGGTCACTAAGTTTCACAATCATCATCTAATACTATATGTTCAATTATCATTAATTTATCACATTGTGCAAAATTTCATCATATTAATCATTTAGGTAATTTAGTATTGATTGCCCTCATTTTTTTAAAATTCAATTTTAGAAAGAAATTAATATATGACATAAAAAAAATGAGTAACAAAAAAAATATATTCACTAAGAATGGAAATATTTACATAACTAAATACAACAACTAAAAAAATAAACTAATTACACCCATTGAAAATGAACATGAATAGAACTAATGAACTTATCATAAAGTTCTCTTGACAACTTATAACTGATGTTAGGTATTAATTTAAAATTTGACTTAATATGCCTCCCAGTACGAAGTTTATAACCATTAGTGTAATATTTGATACTGTATGCTCCACATGATAAATGTTCAAGTATAAATTTTTTTTACAACTGATTTGTACTTTTTAACTCCTGTTTCCTTATCCAAAAATAATCAAGAATCCACTTATGGTGAAATTCGGACAAAACCAATCTTAGAGCTACGTACTTATCATAGTCTCTTATTAAACCACCTTTCCAAATAATTTGTTGGATTCTTGAATGCACATCAATAATATATATTAACAAAATCATTCAAATCATAAGGATTAGAATTACAATCCATTTGCATTTTCTTAAAATCCTTAATCATTTTCTCAACTTTTTCTCGATGTGCTCGAGTTCTCATCACACAAAATTTTCTATAACGAGGAGCCATAATTTTTTGTAACGAATACAAAAAAATTTCAATTAGTATACACATAATATACCAATTTTCTGTAACAAATACAGAAGAAAAAAAAATATATAGACAAGTATCACATTTATTATTTTATTAATTAATCACACTAAGTGTTATAAATTTTTAAAAAATAATATACAAATTTTAATCACATCAAGTGACAAAAAAATTTCAAATAATAATTAATTACACTAAGTAATTAATAATTTTTTAAATAATAAATTCAATAATTTTTTATTTATTAAATAGTGTTTTAAGAATAAATATAATATTTATAAAAAAAAATAGCAAGAACATATCTTGCCATGTAGGAAATCCAAGTTTTAAATCTTGATTAAAACAAAAATAAACAAAATAATTATTTTTTTTTTATTTTAGGCTTCATCTTCAACCTCTAGACAAACATTCCAATTTTAAGTTGCCAACTTCGAGAGATTGTAACTCTCAATTTCCTTATTCATTCACCATGTTATGCAATTCAACATGTTAAACAACTTGTATACTTTCATTTAAACTTAAAAACATAAACTTAAAGTTTCTATAATTTAAGATATTAACACTCAAAGTATGCCAATTAATCAGGATTTAACACTTAGTTAAATTTTGGAAAAAGTTGTAGAATTTTATGTTCAACTAGCCAACTTCTAGAGATTTTAACTTTCACAATAGGCATCCAAAATACGTAATCTATATATCCCTAGAAAGTTTGAAATGTCTACTACAATATAAACTCAATTTCATGCCTTAGAATGTTGTAGATATTAAGTTATGGATTTTCAAAGTAGTCAACATGCTATTGTTAAAAAAAATCAGGATGACAGTGACAATTAGCAAAATTTGAAAACTCATAACTCATTCATTTTTTAACCAAAAAATGTGATCTATATATGGCATAATACATCCGCAGACACTTGAACTATCATAAATTTGTCACTTTGACACTTGAACTTGCTTATCACCCGCATATAAACACCTGAACTATAACAAATTTATCACTTTTACACCTGAACTTTAAATTTTTGTCAATTTAACACCTGAACTTGTTTATCACCTCACATATAAAACACCTCTTTGTACAAGTGGCAAGACGCGTGTCAAACATTTGACATAGTTGTGCCTGATTCGAGTCTGTCCAACGCTGTCCTTATGATACCAGACACAGCCGTGTCACCTTTTGACACAGCTGTGCCCGATTGCAATATTTTTTAGTATCAGAGTGACACAGCAATGTCATTTTTCTGACACAGTTGTGTTAGACGTCAGGTCAAAATTCCTTAATTTTTTAGGTTTCTAGGTGTCAAAGTGACAAATTTGTGATAGTTCAGGTGTCAAAGTGACAAATTTGTGATAGTTCAGGGTCAAAATCAAAGTTCAGGTGTTAAAGTGACAAATTTGTGATAGTTTAAGTGTTTATATGTGGGTGATAAGCAAGTTCAGGTGGTAAATTGGCAAAAATCAAAGTTCAGGTGTCAAAGTGACAAATTTGTGATAATTCAGGTGTCTGCGGATATATTATGCCATCTATATATCAAATTAAAGCTTGCAATGTGTACTTTCATTTTGTCACAACAAAGAAAATATATAATATAATTTTGCACAGCAGAAACATATACAAAGTATGCCACATGAACAAGTATAAACATGATTTAAAAAAGTGCATAAACATGGTAGAATTGATTCTCTACAAATTTTTCATATTCTAATTAATATTTTCAGACTAGAACACAAGTAATCATGCTCTAATACCAATGAAGGAAAAATTAATAAGTAAAGGACAAGAAAACTTACGGGTTTCTCCTGCTGCAATTTTCCAAAATCCAAAATATTTGTATCACTAGTCTTAAAAGAAATCACAAGCTTGGAAACCTTTCAATTAATCATAGCCTAAATATCTTGTTTGCAGAGAGAAAGAAGGTTAAGGATATTTTTCTTTCACGGAGAGTCTTTTTTCTGTTTCTTTCCCATACATTTGAAAAATAAACGTTACTCCCTTTTTTTTTTAATGTAGTGTAACTCCCTTTTGGGAGTTGTTGATTAGCAATTACCACTTATTCAATTTCTCTTTTTTTATTATTAATTAAAACAAATTTAATTATATATATAATGGATTCAGGTTGACCCATCATGGGCGACCTGATCCATATTCTAACACTCATTATCAAGAGATTGGTTTTCCAAGTCTATTGCCTTGCATTCTGAGTTGAAAGATATAAGAAGTTTAACTAGTATGTCTCATCCAAATATATATGGTCAGTATATGCATGTCTTAGTTCATGAATTCTATTTATGGTGTAATTGTAAAGCTATTTGGATTTATATTTGGCAAAACCTATTCTAAAGCCGCTAAACCTTTAGGTTTTATTTTATTGAGCCCCTATTTTTTATTTTGCTTCACTGAATCCTTGAACATTTATTCTTGTACTTATGAAGGGTTTTTTTAACGACATAAATAAAACAATAACAAAAAAATTGATGGCAATAAAAAATAATAAAATAAGATTAAATATTCATAAATTACTTTTTTATTCATTTGATCTCTTTCTAGGGGTGAGCATTCAGTCAGTTCGGCTGGTTTTAGCTTGGTTTTTTGGCTGAACTGAATTAATCGAATTTTTTAAATATAAAGCCAAGTCAAACCAAAATTTGGCTTGGTTCAGTACAGTTAATAAAAATAAGAGCAAATTACATTTACCTCCCTAAGGTTTGACCTACTTCACACTCTCTTCCCTCTTGTTTGAAAATCAAACACTTACATCCCTCAGTTTTAATTCCGTCAGCATTTAAGTTCTAGGTTTTTTATATCAAAATATATTTAGCTCCCTTTGTTTATAAAAATAAAACAGTTTAATCCCTAAGTTATAATAAAATAAATAATTTAGTCCTTCAATTTTTTAAATTATTTAAAATTTCAATACTAACTAAATTTTAGACACGTTCACATATCTCCATCAATATATATTTTTTTTGAATTATACAAAACACATACTAACTCAAAAGTCAAGTTGTAATTTTAATAAATATATAAATATTCATAAATTTATTTTACATTCATTCTTTTACTTAATTTTATTAATTTTTGCTCCATTTAAAATTAGTATTATCTAAAACTAAAGTAATATATAAAATGAATTACATTAAAAGAAGGCAAAATTAATGAAATCAAACATAAAAATGAATATAAAATAAAATTGATAAAAATTAATGAATTTATTAAAATTATAATTTGATTTTTTAATTTTGAAATGTTGATAAGGACATGTGTAACTGTTGAAAATTTTGTAAAATTTGTGATTTAAATTTGAAATAATTAAGAAATCAAAAAAGAACAACCATTTTTTATTTTATTAAAATAAAAAGGACTAAATTGTTAGATTTTATAAAACATAGAGAGTAAAATGTTTAGTTTTTATAAAATAGAGGGAGTAAAATGTCTTATTTATTAAGATACTAACGGAAAATTTAACAGGAGGGCTAAAGTGTTGACGGAACTAAAACTGAGGGATGTAAATGTTCGATTTTCAAATAAGAGGGAGGAGTGTGTTAATTAGGTCAAACCTCAGGGAGGTGAATATAATTTGCTCTATAAATAAATAATTATAAAGTAAGCAAACTGAATTGAACCGAATTATCTTTAAGTTTTATTTTATTGAGCCCCTATTTGTTTATTGTGCTCCATTGAATCCTTGAACATTTATATTTGTACTTATGAAGGATTTTCTTAACTGCATAAATAAAATAATAATAAAAAATTTGATGGCAATAAAAAATAAAAAATAAGATTATATATTCGTTAAATTAATTTTTTATTCATTTGATTTCTCTTTAAGGGTTAGCATTCGGTTGGTTCGATTGGTTTTAGCATGGTTTTTTTACTGAACTAAATTAATCAAATTCTTTAAGTATAAAACTGAGTCGAACCAAAATTTGGTTTGGTTCGACACAGTTAATAAAAATAAAAATATGAAGTAAGCAAACTGAACTAAGCCAAATTAGGTCGGTTCGATTTTTGGTTTGGTTCATTTAGAAGTCCTGCTCATTCCACCAAAATGGTGTAGTTTTATCATTCAGTTAATCAAATTCTTAAGTATAAAACCAAACTGAATTTTGATTCGGTTCATAAAATTGAAAATATAATAGAGCAAATTAAATCGAACCGAATTGGGTCAGTTCGATTCATTGGGAAGTCTTACTCACCCATATCTATCTCTCTCTTTTTTCTCCACTGTTATTCTCACCAACCACCTTTTTTTTTGTCTCTTTTTAACTCTTTCAACCATTAACATATGTTCTCTCTTCTTTTTAATTTGAGAAAAGAAAAATTGTTACTACTTTCTTTCCTTCAATGCGTCACTTTCTAATTGTGGCTAACAAAGCTTTCCCAAAAAATATTTGTATTTAAAACAAGCTTGGAGATTTTGTGATTTATTTTGTCTTTTGCTTTTTGATATCATCTTTTACTTCTTTCCTTTGTTTTTAATATAAAAGAGTAAGGAGATTTTAGTTTTGCCTTTTGCTGTAATTTTGTCTTTTGCTTTTCCATACATCCAATCAATATCACTTGTCCAAAAGCACCTTCAATATATTAAAAAAATATTAGTTTCACTATTTTTTTAATTCAACAAATATAATGCAAGGATAATACATATGTTTGTCAAATATGTTTTATCACAAACTCTTGATCTTACTTCTTCAAAACTTGTAAACTCAAATCTATCAAATGGTGTTTGACAATTTTCTTCATCTAATGCCTTCAAAAAAGTATTCTTCAATAGTCTAATATGAAATGGATGACTGATGGCTTTAATCTCATATTGGAAGAAAAAAAATAGATTATAGAATTTAAAAAATTAAACTTTAGTAAATCCATTCAAAAAAGAGTTATAATTCACCTGCACATTTAATTAAGAACGATAGACACATTTTCAATTAGAACCAGGTTAAACTTAATGAAATAAAAAAGTAGCAGCAAGTAAAGAGGAGGCTCAAGATGCTTATTTTCAAATCATATTTAAAATACAACCCCATTTCTCCAGTAATAAAGAAAACAACCAACAATTATGAAATAGCAACTTAGTGAAATAGAGCAAATATTCGAATATAACTCATAATGCATTAAGGGTAAAAGCATTATCACTGCCCAAAACACAACACAAGGGGCTAAAAATATAGCAGTTTCAATCACAACAAGAATGCAACCACATTTCTGATAACTAAATAAAAACAAAAGCCACCAAAGAAACTTTAGCGTGCATTCTTTGACACTCTTATTATCCTAGGGGGGGAAGCTTCACCATTGCCTCAGTTCAAGAAGCACAAACACAAACACAGTTGTAGCAACATCAACACAGGCACCTCAATAAATTAAAAAGAATTGAGGAACTTTAGGTTAGTCACAACATTTTAAAAAAGAGGCAAACAGGCAGGTAGCATTAACAATCATTTGATATATATTCACACAACAGAAGAATAGATTAATGAATATACGCAATATCAATAATAGTTAGCTAATTAACTATGGTAAAGAAGGGTCACGGCCTACCAGTTCAAGATTTATAAAGAAAAAAAACAAGTAGAGTATTAGAATGTAAGCAAGCATTGAATAAATATGCTAATTTTTTTTTTTAAAAAGATCAATACTTTAAAACATGATCCTTTTCAAAAGACTCCAAATCCTCCAAAAGTTTCTTCCACCCCAACTGTTTGGTTTGGCATTCTAAGCCAATCATATGTATATATCACTGCTTCCACAATTTTTGGAGTTAATGAACTCCTAAAAACATTAAGTGAAGCAATGACTACAGAGCTAGAGAATGAAGATAAGGAAAAATGCAGGTTTTCAATAATTTAATTGTTTAAAAGAAGAAAATCTCTAGGATCCATAACAAAAAGGTGAAAAAAGAGCTTTGAGGAAGGAGATCTAGTTTGGAAGGTAATCCTATCTGTTGGTGTAAAGGACATAAAGTATGAAAAGTGGTCTCTAAACTGGAAGGGACCCTTTAAGATTCATAGAGTTTTACTAACTATTGATTCTAGATGAAGAGCTCTATAAAAGAAGTATCAACAGACATTACTATTATAATGCAAAATATCATAGTTCTTTAATATGGTTATGCTTATTTTTCCTTAGTTTTTGCTTATGTTTGTTTCATTATTGCATTACTATCTTCATCTTTGTTGTTCTCACTTCAATTTTGTGTTTTGTAGGTTCTTTTAAGTTTAATCCATACATAGAAGTGCATTTGAATGCTTTGGAATGAAGAAGGGTTCGAGAAAGGCCAAGGTAAGGATCAAGTGGAATGTGCCGACTCGGCACAGAAGCTAATCGTGCCGACTTGGCATAATGGTGCCGAGTCATAATAGAGAAGGATGGTGTCGAGTTACTCCTGAGTCGGCACAGTAGCGCCAAGTCGTCCTTCACACCCCTTCATTGTACCTTTTCATATTTACATCTATTTGAAGGAGCACGAATTGGGATGATGGGAAGCCTATAAAGACATGAACTTGGTGTTGTTTTAGCCATGAAAAAACACTTAGTTTTTATTTAGAAAATATTAGTATCAATTGTGAGTTTTATTATTGAAGTATCAAATGTTAAAAGACATAGCCAAAAAGTTTAAGGAAGATATCAAGAGGATCATTCAATATCAAGTAACTTCTTGGAGATCATTGAAGAGTTTATCAACCATAATCTTTTCCTCTTTTCTCTATTTAGTTGCTTGATGTTTAATTTACTTCCTTGTTGTTGTTTGATTTTGAATACTATGTATTTTGGCTAAGTCCTTCTTATTAGAATTGCATTGATGAATTAATCTATGAACTACATTTTTATCTTTATAATTCATGAATGGTTTAATTTCAATTGAGTTTTGGAATGTGTTATGTATGTTTGATCACCATATATAACTTGTCAATCAAATGTTCACAATGAGAATTGGAGAACTTTGGTGGAAATCCAATTGAATTTATTTAAGGGTTAGGAAAGTACTTGGAGACAAGAAATCTACTTTAAAAGGTTTAAGAATTGGTTTGGAACTTAATGTTTTTGTTTATCTCTGCAATGTCATGAGAATGCTTGTAGACTCTAAATGAAAATAACTTTAATTGACAACGAGAGTTGCTCTTAAGGATTGTTGGCTAAATTCTCCAATCATTGCATGTATTATTAATTATTATAGTTCTTTGATTAATTATGAATTGTAATTCTGATAATTGCTAATTGAATTTGTTATTAGATAATTTAGATTAAATAAAGTAATTAATAATTCTTAGTAACTTTAGATTGATTAGAATAATTCAATAGTTTTTCATATTTTAATATTTTGCCTATCCATCCAAGTGTCTACTCGATTAATATAAAATTGTTCCAAGATTCCCTAGTGTTCGACACCTTACTTGCTCTATACTTAGTCTTAGAGACTAGGGTATTAATTTGACCCGAAACAAATTTTGGAACATCTATACATCTAAATTGTTCTAAAATTTGACCTTTATTAATTAAAAAAAGCTGGTAGGGTGTAAGGTACGAGTCGGCACCATTTACTTTTGTCTTGAGTTGGCATATATGTGACGACTCTACATCAGTAGCTTCTATGTCGAGTCGGCTCAAACATGACGACTTGACACCATTTGCTTCTGTCCCGAGTCGGCACAGATGTGACGACTCGGCACAAATCGAGTTCCATTCCTTTTTTTTTATAGAAATGTAGAATTAAATGAAAAATAAAAATAAAAAATTAAAGGGATAAGTACAATTTAGTACCCTGTGGTTTCACCTTTTTGCAAAATCGGTTCCGTGTTTTTTTTTGACATTTTAGTACCCTGTGTTTTATATTTTTTTACACTTTACACTTTTCTAACTAATATAATCATTATTTTATGAGAAAACATTGATATAATATTATATTTCAGTGATAAATTTATTCTATATATGATTTATGATCAATCTATACAATTGTTTATTTTTAAAAATATTGTAAATTTATTTTAAAAATTATTTCTTTTTATTCATAATAAAATTAAAAATACATTTAAACTTTTTTGTTTTGAATTTATTGTGGTTAGTTGAATAATATGTCACTCAATATAAGATTTTAGTATTAAAAATTCATATTATTTTTACATTAAAGCATATATTTTAAACAATATTTTGTTAGAAGGGTGTAAAGTGTAAAAAAATATGAAACACGGGGTACTAAAACGTCAAAAAAAAAACCACAAAATTGATTTTGCAAAAAGGTAAAACCACAGGATACTAAATTGTACTTATCCCTTTATTTTATTTGTCATAACTATCACATAAACTTCTTACTTCTCATCAAAATAAGAGATGCAATTACATTTTAAAGAAAAAAGGAAAAATCATAACAGAATTTAGCAATGGATTGCCTCCATTTCTAATTAGCAACGAATGGTGATCTAGACAATTAAAGAGAGAACAAAGACAGAATTAACCATAAAAAATCAAAACCATCACAACATTTTGTCTGTTCGGCTTTGGGAGACCTAAAGGTCTCGCTCGTCCCCACGCATCCGGCCAGGAGATCACTTTGCTCACTGTGCTCCCTCGGGGCGGGTGGGGGGGGATGGTGCCAAATTAAGAATCATCGATTAACAATGGATTGCAATTTATCATTAATTAGCGACATATATTATAATCCGCCATAAAAAGTATAATGGTGGGAAACCCTTAAATTTAGTGATGGATTAGCAACAAGTAATCCGTCGCTAAATTTTAAGCTAAAATCGTAAACTCTCTCTCTCTCTCTCTTATTAACCACCAGCACCCTCCCTTAGCACACCGGCAACTAACACCCTCCCTCGGCATTCCTTTGGCACACGACCACTAGTGCCCTCTCTCTCTCTCTCTCTCTCTCTCTCACCTTGACTGCCTCTCCAGGTCATACCATTGACAGCTTCTCTCGATCCCTTGGCTTGTCCAACCGCCACCACCTACCTTTAGTAAGTTTTAACGGACTAAATTTTAAGGTAAAATCGTCTCCTCCTTTCTTTCTGCAGTCAACAAAAAGTTTAAAAAAAATTAAACTCTCTCTCTCTAATCAACCACCGGCGCCCTCCCTTAGCACACTGGCAACCAACACCCTCCCTCGGCATGTCGACCACCAGTGCCTTCCCTCTGTCCCTTGGCACGCCACCAATAGCGCCCTCTCTCTCTCACCTTGACCACCTCTCGAGGTCGTACCGTCGACAGCCTCTCTCGACAGTAATATTGTGAAAAAATTTTAGAGAATTTAGTTAATTTTGAAAATTAATTTCTTTGAGATAACTTAGTTGACTCGTGAGCTAATATTGTGACTTTTAACTTAATTTGAGAATAGGAATAAGTATAAAAAAAGTATTATGTGGTTTAGCGCTTTTCACTTATGACATTGTAATTCTTTTCATGACACTTCAGTACCATGTGATATTTATCGTTAGTAAATCTAGGCCAAATTCACTAACACCGTTAATTGTAATGATGTGGATGCTGACATTAACATCCATGTCAGCACGTCAATATCAACGTGGGCATCCATGTTAGCACGTTAACATCCATGTCGGCATCTATGTCAGCACGTCAACATCCGTTCATCATAGTTAACGATGTTAGTGAATTTGACCTAGATTTGCTAACGACAAATATCACAGGTATATATATATATATATTAACTTAATAAATGTCATTCATGTCGGTAACTTAGTTAATTTCATAAATAATTTTGTTGAAATATCTTAATTAACGTATTTAATTGAGTGAATTTTGTGAATGAGAATATAAATAATTTAGTTTTGGCTGTGTATTTGTAGATTACAATTTGAAATAATATAGTTATTTTTTATAAATAATTTTGTTGAAATGATTTAGTTAATTTAGTTAAAATTGTTAACTTAGATAAATATTTTGATAATATATTTAGTTGAGTTAATTTAGTGAATTTAGGTAATATTATGAATTTTGTTAATTTAGATAAATACTGTGAGGTGTATATTTAGAAAAATAGTTAGTTTAGTGTCACGACCCAAACCAGGAGTCATGACCGGCGCTAGGGAACGGGAATTATCACAACCAGAACCCGTAGCAAGCCTTAAATAAAATGCACACACAGAATAATTCACAAAAATACCAGGTAATTAAAACTTTATTTTATAA
>CATIWK010313516.1:0-10703 GCA_949634005.1 Mallotus japonicus | reverse complement strand
AAGTATAGATAAACTTAAGAATTGCTGATCTCCATCAGAGACCATTCTCTTTTTTAAATTAATTAGAAATTCATTTTATACATGGATAATAATAAAATTTAAATTGGTATATTTTATAATATTTTATTCTTAAAAGGAAGTAACTGTTACACCACTTTCTCATCAACAACAAATTTCTTTAAAAATGTATGGTATAAGGTTCATAACCACTTTTTTAGGCTCATTATATTGTGGATTAGAAAGAAATATAGGCTAAAATCAGATGATACTTGAACAGTGATATATTTCGTTACAAGCGATATTTACAGTACATCACTACAGTGTAAAACTAAAATATTTTTTTATAACTTATAATTCTTATCTTTACACATTTTTTAATGATCTATTAAAAAGAGAAAAAAAAATAATTGCACAAATCTTTCGATAAAATACTGATGTCCCTACAAGCGACATCTAAAATGTCGATTCTGAATATGGTATTATTTGAGTTCCTGAGTCTTACCAAATGTGAAAAAAAAAAAAAAAAAGCCATCTCTGTAGGATACTAGCTGGCCAATACCCAAGTCTCTTTAGGCCAGTTGCCTTAACACATGCATCAAAGAGTCAAATTAGTGTTAATTAATGTTTTGTTTCTTCCATTAAAAAAAATTCGCTTTTTAAGCAGAACTATGACCATTACAAAATATAATTTTTCATACTTCCTCCTTAAATTATAAGTATTAAAAGTATAATTTTTTTTTGTATTTTGTAAAAATATTAATCTAATAATAAATTTTGATTCGATATATATATTTTTATCAGTGTTAACTAATTTTATTTTATTAATCACTTCATTATTAATAAAGAAGCATAAAATAATAAAATTATATTTTAACTATATTAATTATGTTTTTTTAAATATATATGAAAATTAAAAAAAAAAAACCTTATAATTTTAGAAAAAAAAGCAGGTTTTATTATATACTACTCATAAAGTCAAATGAGTTCCATTGATACTTGATAACCATTTTCCTGCTTAATGTTAATGATGAGGAATAAAAAGACTATAATAATTTGTTGTCGATATAGTGACAAAGAAAGCTATTGGTTGAAAGATGATTATTAATTTAATTATGCACGTATGTCACTTAATTATTTTTGAATTTTATATTTGAATGAATGATTGTGTTTTTTTATTTTTTGATCAAAATGAATGATTGTGTTTGGAGTAATTTTAATTGATATGCACTTTTTTTTAAAAAAATCATTGATATTTCAACTTTATTAAATTTTAATTAATTTAAATCGATTTATGTATGACTATAAGAATATAAAAATCTTCCAACAACTAATATAATGTGACCACATGTATTATAATTTAAATTCAAAGTACAATTCAAATGAAAATAACTGCATACCAACTATTTTAACAATTATTGGTAATTTATATGCACTTTTTTTTTAACAACTAGTGTAGATAGCCAAGTCACATAGCTTACAATGGGAGAGCAAGAAATTGGGAGGATCGAACTCTACTCACAACCAAATACCTTAAAGAATCGAATCCAGTTATCAAGCAAATGCCTTAATTTCATGATAGGATATTAATATTCTAAACAGATTAGGCAATTTAGATGCACTTTAATTGATATTTGTTTGGTGTTTTCATAATCAACATCCCTTTTTTCAAGTTATAAATATTAAATGTAAAATGATACAAAGATCAAATTCAGCTACTATTATGACTATATTCTTTCAAAAAACTTGAATAATTAATTGAAATTAATTTAATTTAATTAATTTTTTGGGTGGAAGACATCAGGTTTCAAAGGTGGCATTAGTACCTCTTTTTGAAGGAAAAAAAAAGGTCGTCTAAAGAGGAGCTATCCAATTTTAGTACACTGAGACCAAGGTAGTACACCAGGACCCCTCTTATGGCTACCACCGACCATGAGATCACCCTCAACTTTTTTGAATTTTATTTTATATTAGGCACCAGCTTGTGATTAAGTTGACTCGTGGCAAAGAATCTTTATTATTATTATTATTATTATAAAAAGCTGAAGTTATATATCAATTTTATTTTTTTAAAAAAATTTCCTCCTCTATAGTGGGGCAACAAAAATATTAAAATCACTTTCTAGTCCTTGCATTTAGCCTATAAATTAAGTGGCAAAGAGTCAGGAGGTTGAAGAAGAACTTAGCTTAAAAAAAAAAAAAAATACTATACAATACAAAGTACAATCAAGTAGCAACCAGAATCCAATTGTGTGTATCAAAGACATGAATCCCACATTCAGTTTGCTTCTCTTGTCTCTTTTATTGGTAAGTATTGCAAAATCATGAATCACTATGCTTCTTTATAATACATATCTATAGAATTTTTATTTTATTTATTTTTTATTTTCATTTCTTTCTATCTATAATTAGTGATTATACAAAAAATTTTCGCATACGGTATTAAATTTAAAAATTTTTCAGTTAATATATAGATGTCGGACTATTTATATATCAAATTTGATAAAAAGATTTAGAAATGAAGTTTTTTTTTTCTTTTAAGTTAGTTGTTTGCTTAATTTCTGCACTAATAACATATGTTCATGTAGGTTTTCAACCTCAACGATGCGAGAAACGTGCCGGGGGAGGACTACTGGAAGAGCGTAATGAAAGAGCAGCCAATACCAGAAGCCATAAAAGATCTGTTTGTTGAAGATCCTGCAGATGGAGCATCTGTAACAAGTATTGGTGGATCTAAGCATAAAAAGAACCATTTTGTTAAGAATTTTGATACAAGGACTATTGCTGTAATTTATGCGCGCAGCCATGGTGATGCAAAGAAAACTAGCAATGAATTCAAAGAAGATGAGAAGAAAGCAGAGAAATCATTGGTTCCTACCCACACAAAAGAAAATAAGCACAATTGAACAGATATAATATAATTAATGATCATATTATATAATAATATATATATAAAAATGGGGTAGTAAAAGCATGAATTCTTCAGAAATGGTTCATGTTAATTTGTAGAATGTTATATATATATAAAAGTATTAGTAGTGTGGTTGTATTAATTAGCTGCTAGCTAGCTAGTTTTTTTTTTTTTTTTAAGTATTGTTTTTGGTTTTATATCATTGAAGATTTTTCCTTGTGTTGGTTTGTTTTTGTTTTCTTGGTTTCTCTATTGCATTAAAGGGTTGTAATTAATTAGTCATCCCCTACAAAACAAAATAGCAGTAAAACTTGTTCAATAGTCAATACTGAGGCCAGCAGATGCCCACACCACATGCATATTGGTCCAACCTTGAATTCAATGTAGATAATATTAATGAATTACTTGTAATACAACCTGGGAGGTTGGTGTGTTCAATCCCCCACTTTCCCCCAACCTCCCCAACAAAATCCTAGGGACGCAGTATTTTTAGGTGCTTAAATGTTGAACTACCTGTCTAGGGCTGATTAGTTTCAGCCACAGGGTCGGCTCCGTTTAGAAGTTGAGGGTGCTGATCCTCTGTCCACTTCCATTCTCAAAAAAAAAAAAAATTGTAATACAACCACTATTTACAGCACTGAACAGAGGAATTATATAAAAAAAATTTGCATTTTAAGGGCCTGCTTAGCCAAGAAAAAGAAGAAGTAGTGAAGCATGAATTATCCCAGCGATTGAGGACTCTGGGCCGGGCAAAACCTTGGACCGCTATTATTTTATTTTATTTTTTTTTGAACGAACTTGGACCGCTATTATTACACCATAATGGAGCATACAACTTAATTATACCTTTTTTTTTTCTAGGTAAAATTACGGGATTTTTTTTTCAAAAAAAGGAAAAAATTTTCAATTTTATGATTGATAACTTTTCCTCAAATATGCTTTCAATAATTAGGGTGTAATTGAGTCAAGCGGCTCGTGATTCATAAGCTCTGCTCGAAAAAAGTTCGTTCGAAGTTGTTTGTTAAATAAAATGAGCCGAGCCCAAATTTTATTTTGAGGCTCGTAAGCTAAATGAATCGAGCATGAACTTTCTTAAGTTCAGCTAGTTTATGTTCACAAACAAGCACGTTCGTAGGCTCGTGAGCCAGCTTGCGAACAGACTCATGAACGGGCTCACGAACATGCTCATATAATAACTTGTTAATTTAAATATTAGTATGAGGTGGTAGTATTAAATAAAAAGCATATACTCATTATAAAAATTATATGTAATTTAAATTATAAATATAATAGAAATATATATTCATAATAATATTATTAATATAAAGTATAACATTAAGTAAGCATAATATAATACAATCAAAGTTTTTAAATCTAGTAAAAATTTTATATTTATAATAAAAATTAGATATTAATAATAAAATTATACAATTTTTTGTATAAATTAATATTAATATTAAAATTTCCATTAAGTAAATATAATTTAAATTATTAAGTATTAATATTAATTAAATAAACATTATTACATATAATTTTAATTTGATGATAAATTTTGTAGTTTTGAAGTAAATTAGTATTTGTATTATTAATAAATAAAATTTTAATTATGAAATAAATATAATATCAATTAAATATTATATAATATTAATTTAATAGTAAGTAAATAAAGTTTAAATTACTAAGTATAATAAGAAATTATACATGTTATATGTTGAGCTCGCGAGCTCGGCTTGAGCTAGTCAAACACAAATCCGAGCTGAATTTGAGCTAGACTTTTGAAAATTTAATAAATTCAAGTTCGGCTCGAGTTCCTTAATTTTGAAAAAAATCAAGTCTGAACTTTTAAAAGTTCAGCTTGGTTTGGCCAGTTACACCCTAATGTTTTCCAAAATGAAAGAAACACGTGACATTCTTTGTGCTTTTATAACCAAAAGAGATTGACATTCTCTCAATATTCATAATCAACCAAAAAACTCTACAATTCCACTAAAACTTCTCATAGATACCATTGATTATAGATCATCAAGCTGCAACAAAATCAGAGCAACAAGTTGAAGTACTTCCACCAATCATAAACAGAAGCAAAAAGATCAAAGAAGAGAAGAATAAAAGTATGAGAACAAATGTCAACAAGCTAGACACAACAAAAAAAATATGTAGAAATCAACCAAAAAGAAACTAATAAGTAGTTCTTTTCTTTAGATAAAAAGTATATTGGCATTAAATTACTAAATTTTCATGTAAACAAAGAAATTCATTACATTTCTTCAGTTAAAAGTCATATATTTCACTTAGTTACTTGCAAGTAAGTTTTTTTTTTTTTTTTTGCAAGAGGTCAAAAAGCTACACACATTCTACTATGATCAAGTGAATTTATTTAAGTGCTCTCGAAGCTTTGTTTCAGTGCTCTCTTTGAGCTTAGTCCACTGTGCTCACTTCTGAGCTTTTTACTGTATTCTCGACGGAGGTGTATTCATCCGTTTCCTTTTTGTTCTTTCAATCAGATCTGTTGTTTTTCCCTCAAGCCCAATTTAGCTTTTCGTTCTGCTTCGCCTTTCACCTCTCTTTGCCTTACCCTCCTCACCTATCTTCCCATTCCCTTTTTCGTCCATCTTTTCCAAGTTTAGAAACCAGATCTGTCAGCAGATGAGGCTTTTAAGCTGGAACGCTCGAGGACTCGCCAACCCTCGAACGATTCATAACCTCCGGTGGATGATTTTAGATAAGCAACTTGAAATTCTCTTCTTAATGGAAACTCATTTAAGGCAATTCAATACAAACAAACTGCGTTTCATGCTCTGTGATTTTAACTTCTTTGTGGTTGATGCTGTGGGTCGGTCAGGGGGCTTAATACTGATGTGGAGGAAATCTCTTGACCGCCAGATTCAAAATTACTCTCTCCATCATATATCTTTTATGGTTGGCTCGACTGATTCTGTTAATGTTTGGTGTGGCATTGGCCTTTATGGCTGGCCAGAATCTTCAAACAAAAATTTGACGTGGGATTTAATGGCTTCTCTTTGCTCCAAGAATGATTTGCCTCTGTTAATTTTTTGGGATTTTAATGAAATTGTTTATAGTTATGAAAAGGTGGGTGGTTATTCAAGATCAGCAGTTTCAATGTCTCAATTTTGATCTACTCTTGATCAGTTTGAACTTCATGATATGGGCTATACGGGTTCACCGTTCACCTGGTGTAATGGCCGGATTGGTTCAGATCGTATTTTGGAGCGCCTTGATAGATTTTTATATTTAGAATAATGGTTTTCTCTATTTCTAACATCTACTGTTGTTCACTTGGGACGTTTTTCTTCTGACCATTGCCCCATCCTTTTGTGCTCCGATGTTGAGGGCTTTGTCTCTCGATGGACTCAGAGACCTTTCCGTTTTGAAGCCCTATAGTCCAAGGACCCGGAATGCATAGAGCTTATCAAGTTGTGTTGGCAGAATAGAAATAATTTTTTTGGGAATTCCGTGTTGAGTAAAATCAAGATATGCAGTCTGGACCTCCGCAAATGGCATAAAGTTAAATTCGGCTCCATGAAGGCTGATTTGAAGACTGCTATGGCTAAACTTGAAGCCCTCCAATGCTCCAACTCGGATGATAATGCTCGAGAGCAGAAGGCATTACAAGCTAACATCCATCGGCTCCTTGAGCTGGATGACATATATTGGAAACAGAGAGCTAGGACAACATGGCTTGCTGAGGGGGATCGAAATTTTGAGTTCTTTCATAAAAAAGCTTCGGAGAGGCGGCGGGTCAATTCTTTAAAGAAAATTCAAGATTCTTCAGGTATTTGGCAGGAAGGCCCAGATAATGTTGGGCGCACTATTCTACATTTTTATTCCCAGCTATTCTCTTCTTCCAATCCTTCTGAGATTGATGCGGTGATTCAATCAGTCCAACGCTTTCTTATTGATGACCAAATAGAGGCACTATCTGCTCCTTTTTCCAAAGATGAAGTTGTCTTGGCCCTGAAACAAATGCACCCTGATAAGGCTCTTGGCCCGGACGGTATGTCAGCTCTTTTTTTCCAAAAGTACTGGTCAATTGTGGGTGATGATGTAGTTAGAATGAGTTTGGACTTCTTTCAAACTGGTTGTATACCTGACTCACTTAATCATACTTTTGTCACTCTTATTCTGAAAATTAAGAACCTTGTGTCAATGTTTGACTTACCCCGCATCAGTCTCTTAATGTTCTTTATAAGCTTATCTCTAAGGTTCTGGCCAATAGACTTAAGGGTGTCCTCTCCAGTTTGATCCCTCCCTCCCAAAGTGCTTTTTTTCCTGGGCGTCTGATCACAAATAACGCTATGATTGCTTTTGAAATGTTTCATACGCTAAAGAAAAGATGTACTAGCAAATATGGGGCTATTGCTTTAAAGTTAGATATGAGTAAAGCTTTCGATCGGGTTGAATGGATTTTTTTGGAGAAGTTAATGATGCATATGAAATTTTCGCCTCTTTTTGTGCGGTTTGTTATGACCTGTGTCCAGTCAGTATCCTTTTCTTATCTCATTAATGGTACTCCTTTTGGCTTTCTTCGCCCCCATCGAGGTTTGAGACAAGGTGATCCTATCTCTCCCTATCTCTTTTTGCTATGTACAGAAGGATTATCTTCTTCGATTCAAAAAGCTGTTGATAACCATGAGCTTCATGCTATTAAGGCTAGCTGGAATGGCCCTGGGATTTCCCACTTATTGTTTGCAGATGACTGCTTACTTTTTTGTCGGGCTTCTTTATCTGAAGTTTCAAAACTCAAATCTATTTTGCATTTGTATGAGAAAGCAATGGGACAGGTTATTAACTTTGATAAATCTAAGATGTCTTTTAGCCGTATGGTGCCTTGTCCCAAAGCTGATTCCCTTCGTGCTTTAATAGGGGTGCGTGGTGTTGTTGCTCCCACTCGCTACTTGAGCCTTCCTACTTTGTTTTGAAGATCAAAGAAAGAAATTTTTTCCATAATTAAAGATAGAATTTGGAAAAAATTAAAGGGCTGGAAAGAGCGTTTCCTTTCAAAGGGAGGCAAAGAAACTCTCATCAAGGCAGTTGTGCAATCTATCCCTACCTATGTGATGAGTTGCTTCCTCTTGCCTAAGTCCTTGTGTTCAGAAATTCAGAGTTTAATTAGTAACTTTTGGTGGAGTCATTCTGACAAATCTAAAGCTCTTCATTGGATGTCTTGGAACCGCATGATAGATTCTAAGTTTGTTGGAGGCTTGGGCTTTCATGATATTCATTCTTTCAATATTGCATTATTTGCCAAACAATGTTGGAGACTTTTTTCGGATGAGAACTCATCAAGTGCCCAAGTATTGAAAGCTAAATATTTCCTTAGATCTTCCATTCTTTCAGCTACAGGTGGTTATTTCCCTAGCTATTTATGGCGAAGTATGAATCAAGCTACACCTCTGTTATCTAGAGGCTTATGTTGGCGTGTTGGTAACGGTACTTCTATTCGGGTTTGGCATGACAATTGGATCTCGAAACTGAATCATAAACGCCCACTTGTGCGGAAAAAGCTATCTGATGACGCTTTGGTTACCGAGTTGATTGATCATGATTTACTTTGTTGGAAATCCGATTTAATCCATCTTGTCTTTTTACCCTTTGAAGCTAGCAGCATTCTTTGATTGCCGATTAGCTTTAGAGTGCCGGCAGATGTTCTTTATTGGACGTATTCTAAGAATGGTACTTATTCTGTGCGATTGGGATATCATCTTGCCAAGCATATGTCCAGAAATGATCTATCCAACTCCAACAATTCAGCCTCTCACTCGATTTGGAAAACTCTTTGGCAATTAAACATTCAACCAAAGGTACATGTTTTTATGTGGAGATTGCTCAATGATATTCTTCCTTGTGCCCTCTCGCTTGCTAAGCGTAGTGTTCATATCCCATCTTTGCGTGTTTTCTGTGGTTTTCATTCTGAATCTTCTTCTCACTTGTTCAAAGAGTGTGATTGGGTCCGTGCCTTCTGGTTGCTTTCCCCCTTAGCTCTAAGACCTGACTTTTTTCCTCACCACTCGATCTGGGACTGGTTTTCTTCCTTGATTGCTCAATTGTCAAAGCAACAATTGGAATTCTTTATCCAGTCTCTTTGGAATATCTGGTTTCTCCGTAACCAGTTAGTGCATAGTAGGGCTGCTGTCTCTGTTGCCCAGCTTGTTCAGCGTGTTGCTTTGCAAATTTTAGATTTCCAGAATTGTTCTGTTCTGTCTCTACAGCATGCTAATGCCTTAACTGTCCCGGTTGCCCCTGCCCCCCTGAGATGGAAACCTCCGAATGCTGCCAATTTGAAACTGAACGTGGATGCGGCTACTTCCTCGACTCTTAATTGTTCTGGTTTTGGTTTTATTGTTTGTAATTCTGCGGGTACAGTTATGGCTTCCGGTGGCTGCTCTCGTGCCTATTCTGACAACATTTTCATGCTTGAATCTCAAGCCATTTTATTTGCTTTGATGAGTGCAAAGAATGCAGGGTTTAAACGCCTTAAAGTTGAATCTGATAGCTCCTTGGTTGTTTTTCAACTTTAACATTACTGTCCTACTCCTGAGGTTATCTTTCTCCTAGCTTTGAGCTGTTGACCTTTTCTTATGTTCCTAGGAATTGTAATGTTATTGCTAACAAATTATCCAAATGGGCGCTGCACCTTGATAAGGACTATTTATTATTAGAAGAGGTGCCTAGCTGTGTTGCTTTGGATGTTGTTGATGAGGTTTCTTCCTCTTAGTTGTTCTTAATATATTTTCTTTCAAAAAAAAAAGTTAAAAAAAATAATTTCAATCAAGTAAAAGAAAATGGAAAACAAAAAAATAACAAATAAAATAGACAACACCTATAAAACAATCCAAAAACAACACAAAAACAATAAAGAATATGAAAGAGGGGTGAGCACGGGTAGGGGAAATTCGGGGATTTAAAATCTCCGATACCATATCATATTTTGGGAATTTTAAAAATAAAATCTCCAATACCAGTACCTAATTTAAAAATCTTCATACCGGTACCATTTCATTTTTGGGGACGGTTCAGTACGGAAATTCGATTTTATCAAATCGGATCGGTATGGTACAATCCAAAACAAAATTTCAAAAATTTATGTAATAAAAAAATTTCTATTATTAATTAAAATTATATTTATTATCCTCAAATAAATATCCTTTATACATTTTAGTATAAACATATATTTTATTCTCATTAATGTTGGTAGGGGTTCCGTCTTGCACTCCATAAACATTTTTCTTTTCATTGAAGTACATATGAATTTAAGAAGAAATCTACAACTCCCACTTACAATATAATACCAAAAAAAAAAAAAAACATGAACAAATTGGGGTATATTGAAATCCACACTTATGAACAATTTCCAAATTAACAAAATAAATAAAGTGCTTAATTTTCAAATTAGTAATTCAAATTATTTTTACTTAATGTTAATACTAAGTAATATTAAAATTATGTAGTGTTGTTAAAATTACATAGTTTTATCATACTATATCAAATTTAATATATAGTCTTTATTATGAATATGTTTATTTTTTACTATGCTTAATAATAATTTAAATTTTATTCACTTAATACCCCTCGACTCGGTTACACTCCTAATAAAAACGACATAATTTTGGGTAAAAATATGTCGTTTTGGTTATTATATGTCTATATATATTGATATACAACAACAACAACAACAACAACAACAATGGTGATAATAATAATAATAATAATAATAATAATAATAATAATAATAATAATAATAATAATAATATTATTATTATTATTATTATTATTA
>CATIWK010313451.1:0-15469 GCA_949634005.1 Mallotus japonicus | reverse complement strand
ACTTCTTTTGTCTCCGTTCCGCGATTTCCGGACAGAAATCGGAGAATTAGTTGCAGAGCAATGGTTCAGGAAGCTGCTGCAGTACAAGGACCTACTGCAACTTACGCTAAAGCAATGGAGCGTCTCTCTGCTAAAGAATCTTTAATTCTAGCCGTTAAGCCTCTTCCTCTCTTCTCAATTTCAACAATTAGGTTAATTCAATTCTAGTTCTAGTTTAAAAATCGTTACTGTTTTTTTGGTTTATAATTCAGTTTAAAGATGCCGGCGGATTTGAATCGTTAGTGACGGGGAAGGTAACAGATATGCATAGAATTGATGTGAATGAGAGAATAACTGGTCTTGAGAGGCTTAATCCAACGCCTAGACCAACTACGTAGGTGCTTATTTTTATTTTAATTCGCATTTTGTGAATTTTTAATTTTTCTTGTGTGTGTATTATTAGATGTTTATTTGTTTATTCAGCTACACAGGTCACCATATTTGGAAGGTCGATGGAATTTTGAGTGGTTTGGGTCTGGAAGTCCTGGATTGTTTGCTGCTAGCTTTTTACTCGAGTCAGTATTTATTGCTTCTTTGAATCCAAACTGAATATTAGTTAGTGTTTTGTTAGTCTAATTTAGTATGTCTGTGTATTTGCAGGAGATTTCCTTCGAGTTTGGCTAATTTATCGAAAATGGATGTGGTCATTAAGGATTTAACTGCTAAGGTTACTGCAAATGTGAAACTACTGTCTTCGGTATGGGAATTTTTCATGTATTGGATTGCGTTTCAATTTAATAAGCATAATTGTAGACAGGATCTGGTTTCTGCAAAGCCACTAATGAGCAAATTATACAGCTTAGAATCCTTTCTTGATGCTCATTCAGCCAGTTAATATCTTTGCTTGTGTGATGTAGACCACCCCTACTTTTAACTAGAATAGATTACGCTTTATTGAATTTACTACTCTATTTGGTGCTCTTAATTTTTGTGGGGTGAATCACATATTGATTGGAGTAAATGCTGATGCATGAATTGCTTCTGTTACTTGCTTGATGGCGCAAGTGGGTGGTAAATATAGGACACATGTCTTTGCTTATATGAGCTGGAACTGCTATGTAAATATGGAATACAGTTATATGAGGGAATTAGTTGTTTTAGGAAGGATGGACTTTCTTGCTGCAAATGTTTTCTCATCATATTCTCATATTAGTTGTTTTAGGAGGGATGAGAATCACAGATGAGGTGAAAAGATACCACCTTTTTAGACATTTATTTACTTTGTTAACATTTAAATTATATGCTGGATGATGTGATGGGATGGAGGGGTATATTTAAACATTCGGGGATCATTCACAGTTAACATGGCAAATACTTAATTTTAGGGTGTAATTAAGTAATCTAGAAATTAGAGGAACAAAGGACATTTATCTTAAGGCCTGTTGCGATTTTGTTAGTGATATATGCAATAACTACATGATGCATGGGTTTATGCAATAAGGATGTGATGCCTCTATTCATGTTAAACTTCTATCAACCCATTCTGTTTAAAAATATAGTTATAGGTGAAGTTATAATAGCTATGCACTCATAACAGAGTTTAGTCTTTGCTGACATAGATGATGACAGTGTTGTTACCATCATTGTGAAACCTGTATGCATGTCCATGTTATAGGATTTTTTTAGCTTTATTGTGGATAACGTTTTTGGTGTAATGCAGATAGAAAGCAAATTAGTTGTGTCTGCCAAGTTGTCTGTGGAGGGACCTCTTAGAATGAAAGAGGAGTATGTTGAAGGATTGCTTGAAACACCAACAATCATTGAAGAAACTGTACCAGAACAGTTAAAAGGCGCTTTTGGTCAGGCTGTTAGCACGGTGCAACAACTTCCAGTTCCTATCAGGGATGTTTTTTCCAGTGGGCTAAAAGTTCCTTTAAGTAAGTTCATTGATATTTCTGGCTAGTTATGCATACTTTGCATTGTGAGCATTTAAAGGGTCTAAACCTCCTATTTTTCCTCCTCATCCCTTTGGGCCAAAGAGGAAAAGAAAAGCAAATTGATACCAATCTCTTCCCTAATCAAATTTCCTTTTATCATGCCCCACTATTCTGCTATCATGCAACACAGAATAGTTTTTTCGCATGAAAGCATCCCCTCTTAAATGCAAAGATAGCAGAAAAAAAATGTCAGCCTCTGTAATTTGGCTATAAGATATAAAGTAAATGAGTAAAATACTGTTGAGGGATTTATAACAGTCCTGTCTGTTTACAATATTTTTAGGAAAGTAAAATACTTTGAATGATGTTTTATTGCTTAGGCTGGCTATGAATCCTGTAAATTATGTTTTAAAAGTCTAGAAAATGCAAGATATCAGTTCAATTAAAGTCTTTTTAGTTAATTATCATTTGCGGAAAGATCATGGTGCTACAATTCAATTCTTTTTTCACCTGGAAATTAGGCATTGTGAAAGAACGGAAATCATGCCAAAAGATTATATATATATATATATATGACTATGAATTCCCATATGCCTCAACTTCTATATACTTTTCTGGACAGATTTGCGTGATTTTTTGCAGTTGAGACAGTTTTAGTTATTGGGTGCTAATTGACATTGAAGAAATGAAATTCTTCTCGCTTTCTCTATTACTGGTATGGTATTGCATTGGGATGGTTCAGGCTCATGAGATAGTTCTATATTGAAGTTATATATATTTTTTGATAGTGACATTTACTCTTGTCAAATATCCCACCAATAAAATAATTTGGATGTCTTGTAATGTTCTTTGGACTTAAAAATTTGTTTCTGAAGTTATCATTATAAATTAATGGTTGGACTTTTATTTTAAATGCTTGCAGCTGGTTCTTTCCAGAGACTTTTTATGATTTCTTATCTTGATGAGGAGATACTTGTAAGTATTCCCCTGGAATAATTTTATAGCCTTTTTTTTTTTTGGAATAATTTTATAGCTGTACAACATTTTTCTCTTGAATTCATAGTTCCATACCATAGTGGTCTGGCAGACTTGGGTAAACATTGGAAATGAAATTGTGCGATCTAGGTTTTTGTTGTATTAACACTTTCGGGAGTAGGAAGGATAAGCATTCGCACAATGGTGAAGTTGCCTCTCTGCAGGAAAACAGAGGAAGATTTTGTGTTCTAAAATGTCTTCTCTGAGTCCTTGCATAATGAGGAGATTTTTGTAAACTTCTGCATTAGTATTTGCATTTATTGTAAAAGGATTTAGACAATAAAATATTGAACATATATATAGATGGTGTAAAAAGATTTCATGAAATCTGTAATACAATAAAAAAGACAAGGAGAGATTATCATAAAATGTGCGCCACACATTAGTCGAAGGCTTGTACATTCAAATGTTGTACCTGAAATGCAAAATCCTTTTGCCTTAAAGCCATGATGAGTTGTTAAGTAGTACTTTTGCTAGATGAATATTATGATGTAAATTTTGACTTCATTTACATGTAAGGTTTTCAAAATTTACTCATTTCCCATATTTTAGAAGTTTCTCTCATTTTTGAAACAATCGTAGATGTGGTATTTATATATCTGTTTTGAAAGTAGACTGGGCTAGTATAATTACTGTTATGAAGAGTTAATTATCTTGTGTAGCCATTAGACGCATATTTAGCTTGCTTTAAAATTGATAATGTGTTAAATAACAAACTGGAGGGGCTAGACCTAATTAGCTAATCACATCCTGAATTCTGTTTTTCCTGACTCAGATCATAAGGGATACTGCCGGAATGCCCGAAGTGCTTACAAGGTTGGATGTTCCTACATCTTCCATGGTAGCCAACACCGAGTATGAGAGCTAGAGATACTGATTTTTTCTTTTTATTTTTTTGTGTAATTTTGTTTCTCAAACTTTTGATGCAATGTAGAGTTGACATTTCAATGCTCGCCAACTCTCTCTCAGAATTTTTATTACATTAGAGAGTCAACAGTTTCATTTTTCCTCTCTCAATAAGGCAACTATTTGTCTCTTTTATTTTATTCTGTTTGTCTCTTTACAAGTATGAAAGGCTCACCGATGGTGAAATTTTTTCATTTAGTGAATTGAAACCAACGGAATTGACCAAGATTCAGTTTTATATTGTAAAATTTCTAGGGTGGCTTTCATGGTTCATACTCTCAACATCTATTGCATACTTCTGGGTGGCAAGATTTTTATCTGACCATTGTGTTCACACCATATTTGATATTATTTTCCTTCGGTTCATTGACAAACTGATTGCCCTCAAGCGTATTTTACTCTAGAGAGATGACAGGCACCCTTATTGTCGGCTGTGGAAGATTTGATTGTTTAATTGAAGACAGTTTGGTATGAAGTGTGAATATTTTGGACAAAATATTTGCCTTGTGCTGTGCTGGTTGACCATATATTGCTTTGGTGTAATGATGATTACAGTCTCACCACTTCTCCATGGCTAGGAATTACGTCACTCTGTGAAGACAGATTGTTTTGCATTTTATATATATTTCATCTTGTCATTATAGATCTCCTTATCACTTAAAAATATCTTAATCCCTAACTTTTGACTTTTAGGAGAAGCTGACAGGCAACGTGCTTGTTGATGTGGTGATTGCCAACAGCCAGTTTATTCTGCTTGAAACAGTTACCATGGGAGAAATTGGATCGATCCAAGGTTTTGGTAATTTGACCTTCTATATCCAAAGGAGCATCATTAGTGAAGGTATCACCTTAGCTTTTATTTATTTATTTATTTTATGTCTCCCCTTTTACCTTGTACCCTTGTTACTTTTTTTTTTTTTTGCCAAACAACAGTAATTAAATTATATTAAAATGCCTTTTTTGGCAAGAGATGAAACAAACTTTCTGGTTTGATACAAATGAAGCACATATAAACTATATACCTAGAAAATATACAGAAATATGAGGGATCAAGAAAATTGAAGCAACAATAATCATAATCAAAAGACAAGAAATTAAAAAGAAAAAGTCATTTGAAATGCCGGTACATTAACGCCACACAAGATGATCTTTTTTCATCATAGTAGGAAGGCCATCAACAGGTGCAGAGAAATTTGAAATGTGACTGATCGACCAGATAAACTTGTTGCTGTCCTTTGCGAGTTGATGGGAGTGACCAAACTCATTTTGAACAAACTAAAATTTCTTTTAAGTTCTTCTTGTTGCTTCTTCTACTGATCTAATAAATCCCTGCAAAGATCAGAAATCATCAAATAGATGATAGAAAATACAACTCTATAAAGAGTTATATCACAAAAATTCAAAGAAGGCATATTCAAGCCAAGAAAGGCAGACAAAAAATTATTCAAAAATTAAACTATATAAACTAAAAGAAAGTAAAGAAATAAGAGTCACCGTTGGCAAAGAGACTGTCAACAACAGCCCTAGATCTAGAAAAAGCGTAAAAGAAACGCAAAAGACCCTGGAAGAAATAGAGAGAGAAAAAGCATAAAAAGAAGTCTCTATTACAAGATAATACAGGCGCTTGTTACTTGATTGTACATATATATTTAATCTTCATTTTTCGTTGGTTGTGTTAAGTTTTTTATGCTACTAGTTCAGAAATCCTCAACCGCAACATACCTTGCTGAAAACCATGTTTAAGTTTTGGACAAGAGCGTTCTTAGCTACCAATTTTTTTTTTTGTCTTTTGAGTGGGGATGGGGGCACCCATGGGGTTCGAACCGTCGTGGAGAGTGTCTTTTGGTAGACACTTTACCACCCAAGCTCTTAGGCCTAGGTCGTTCTTAGCTATCAATTGAACCTGCAGAAACAATGTGGAAATTTGTCCCTTGATGCTTTCGTGAAGGCAAAGCACAGAACTCTAAATTCATTACAAGTTAATGCTGGAAAATTTAGCAACCGGCAACCAAACCCAGATTTGCAAGTTTATTATGTTTAATTCCAATTTGTCATAGCAACAAGCTCCAATTTCGTGTCTTGTTGATTTTTATTGTAGGGGGTCTTCTCTCGTACTGATTTTATCTGTCAAGTGGAAATTATTCAATTTGGATAAATTGGCCATATGCAAGAAAAATTGGCCTCGTGCATGCACGCATTTATTCTAACTTTTTTTTTAATAAATAGAAGTTTTCATTTATAAAACTGAGATTTTACAAAGAATAAGTAATTTCAAATAGAATATTATAAAAACTTGCTATGAAACAAGTACAGGAAATTTCCTCCGTGTTAGCTCGAGACAACTTTAATGAATGATAGATTTTATTTTCAAAAAAAAAAAAAAAAAACTGGAAATTTAGTCAAATTTTAATATATTTTATTTATAAACATCCCTTGACTTCACAAGACACTCTAACTCCAATTTTGTCTTCGTGGAATAGAGAATTGTAAATTTTAATTTCAGAAATCAGCTAATAGGTTTTATATTTTAATAAAAAATTTTGTCACTTGACTGCTAAACCTTCGACATTATTAATGAATGTCTTTCAATCTCAGAAATAAGTCTTTTTAATGTGGCTAAGCTTCAAATCTCAAATTTATGATCATTGCGTATTAAATTTGCTTGAGACTGCAAAAGGGACTGTTTACCCAAGTAATGAAAGGACTTGTCTTTATTACCTTTCCCTTTAGAATAGGACTGATCATTTGCTATGCTTCACCACTTGCTAGGCTATGAACTTGATTAATACAATGTACATGCATTGACTTACAATATGAGTGGGATATCATGGAAATTAATTACAGTTTTTTAAATGATTTATTTCAATTATTGCGTATTAATTAGTGTGTTCTAACGTCATCTGTGCTTATCCTGATTAGATTTGAGTTTTTGGAAGAAGGGGTAACTTGATGTCTATGGATGAAGCTAGCCGCCCTAAATCCATTAGTTCTGCAATTTGCAAATAAATTTTGGTAAAAAAGTTGACTTGAACAATATGGTTTTGTTTAGTCAAATATTAATGTTAATTAATTAACCCTTAGCCACAAACTTGGGTTTTCTTAATTAAAAAGTATATAATTTTAGAACCACTTGTTAAATCATCCTCATTCATATATCATCTATCACACATTTAATTAACCATAGCTTCTCACTTCATAAAAAGTAATTAATTCTGTTTATGTTGGTAAACTAAAGAAGAAAAAAAATTATGTGTCTTTTCACACTTATGGATATGATTCGGATCAACGTTATGATAAATTTAATTAGAAATAATTTAGAAAAATAATGCACACGATAGCGATACTTTTCCTACTACATAAACAGAATATATATATATATTATAAGAATCATATCATCTTTTATCAAAATTGTAGCATTTTCATATCTTTGCCTTTAGTGGTTTGGTCTGAATGTAGCAATAATGCTTTTGATTTTTACCAAAAATCAATACAATTAAAAAAAATTATGGTGTTCACATCATGTCAATGGAAATTATATAGTCACATGATGCTAACATTTTTGTCATAACCATGGAGAGTTTGCTTTTCTTGCTGCCATGCCATATATGAGTACTAGTTAAAGTGGGTAAGGTATTTTTGAAAGTTTCACAACTTTGAGATACGCATGCACTTTCAGTTTCAAAGTACGATGACATATAGACTCTGATTTTTAAGAAAATATCTAATTGGGTTCCATGGAATGGACAATAATTAAGCTATTGAAGGGATGCTAAAGGGCTATTGTCTCTTGTTTGGTTGAATTATATTAATGAATTTATTTCACTTTGAAATAAAATTTAAATAGAATTTATTTACAAATGGATTTTAAATTTATTTGAATCAAATACACTTTATTAATAAGAATTAATTTAATATTAAATAATTTTATAAAATTAAAAATAAATTTTATAAAGTTTTCATTTAAACCAAATACATTCACTTGAATTTACAAATAAGTTCTATAGAATTTTGTAGAATTCATTTGGATCAAACATACCCTTAATTGCTTAATTATTTTTGTTCTTTTGATATACTTGTGATTATCTCTCATTATAACACATAATGAAAAAAAAAATTAAATTCAAGACGTTTTTTAATAATTTTATCTCTAGCTAATATATATATATATATTAAAAATTAATTAAAAAATATGTGAGATGTTCATGGAATATATAATATTCCAATTATATATAGAAAATTAAAGTGAGAAGATAGTTTAAAATAATAATATCCTGAAATATAGTAAGCCTTGCAAGAAAAGTAATGTAATTATCAAATAAATGTAGAGTTGAGCACGTTCATGTTTGATCTGCCAAAACAATATATATAAGTTCTTCCCAATAATTAAGACAAAGGCCCACACATAACATAAGACAAAGGCCAAAGCAGCAAACAAATTAAACAAACAAAATCCCATCTATATTTAATTAAGGGCAAAAAAATAGAATTAAGAAACAAAAACAAAAACAAGAAAACAAATGGAAACAATATCCAAATGGAGCACTCAGAAAAATAATTTTTTTTTCTGTGTTTAATTATACATGAGATGGAGAAGGAGTCATTATATATAAAGATGAAGAAATTAAATTAGAGATAAGCAATCAAACAAACAAATAAATAAATAAATAAAATATGTAGCAAGTATTCAGTTAAAAATTATTATATCTAATTAATTAATAAAATTAACTCAAAGCTACCAAGAATTGCAATGAAATTAAAGAGGAAAACCCAAAAATTTTATTTTGATTATGGAGCTTAATTAAGCAACTTGGCTCTCTTCAAAACCATGCATGTGATTAGCTTCCATAGGCAGCATTGGGAATTCACCAAGTTCTTGAATGAAACCATCCAAATCTGTAAAACCGGCCAAGAATCCACCTGAATTTGCACCATTCCACATTGCCACTTCTTCTTCTTCTTCTTCTTCTTCTTCCTTAACTATATTCTCTCTGCACCCCAAATTACTGCTACCAAACCCACCTCTTATCTCCATTTTCTTGGTCACTACAGTAGGCAGAAGGTTACTTCTTTGGTGGTGATGATGATGATGATGTTCTCTTGTGGGTGTTCTTGGTTTCTTGATCTTGGAACCCTTTTGATGATCGGCTGCTGGTTTTCCTGTAAGTCTCTGTACCAACTCTCGAAAGTTAGCAACATCTGTCTTGATGATTTCAGGAGCAAATATGTGAATGATGCGTATCTTTGGCTTGACTTTTGATATCATTCGTGAATCTTTATGCATGGATAGTGGTGATGGAGCAGCTCTTGTATTTTGATGAGTGGACATAGTCATAGAGGGTAGCAGCAGCTGCTGGTGTTGTTGTTGCTGTTTCTTCATCATCATCATCTTCTTCATCATTTCCTCCATTGGTAAAGATCAATCTAAGAAATTGAGATAGGTGGAGACAGATAAAGATTCAGAGGGAGGAGTTGGTGTAGTTGTTTAGAGGGGAAAAGAGAGGAGAAGGGCTGCTTATATACATATAATTAATAGAAAAATATTTGTAAATATAATAATAAGTGGTTGAGTCTAAAGGACAAAGAAGAAATTTTAAAGAGAAAAACAAGCTGTCTGTTGAGAGGAAGATAATTATACAATTGTATGAATCCTTGTCTGGAAATTAATAGATAAATTTAAGTGGCAAGAGTCAATTTAAGCAACAGAAACCCAATTGCTCCCTCAATTAAGTTTCCTAATTAAGGTTTAAAGAATTTTTACTTAGTGTCGGCCCAAGGTTAAACAGTCTGATAGTATATTATCCTTCAAAATATCAATAGGTTAAAAATTATTTCTTTCCCCTCATATCTCCAAATAAAATTCACTTAATTCGAGTTTTATATTTTCATTAAACAAATGTAAAATATGCCTAATACATCAACAGTCCTCTGAAATTGGCACATTCTATTAATTTTGTCTCTCCAACATACAAACAAACAATTTATAGATCTTAATATATCAAAACTATAATTTAGCAGCATCTTTAATATTATTTGAAGTGTTTAAATAATTTTTTTTGTAAGTTAAAATAAAACTACTTAAATACCTAAATTTTACTAAAACATATTTGTAAAATATTTTTTAACAAATTGATATGTTAAAATAGTTTATTTATAAGTTAAGGAGACAAATTGAAAAAAAAATGTATAAAGTTTAAAAAACACCAAAGATATATTAAATTGTATAAAATATTTAAAATACATGTTGTACATCAACAATCGTATAAAATATTTAAAATACGGGTCATACATCAACAATCTAATATTAAGTTGTCAAAAATTTTATGTTCATTTTCAAAAGAAAAGAGTATATATATATATATATATATATATATATATGAGAAAATATAATTATGTCTCTAATTGAAAAAGAAAGTGATTTTTTGATAAATGACTGAAAGGCCTTTTAAAAAAAAAAAAAACTTTGTTGATTACAGGGAAACTTGCATGTATTGTAATGTTTAATTAAATTGCTACTATCCTTTTTTTTTTCTCTTTTGAATTGTGTAGAAAAAAAAAAAGGAAAAATGGAACACGGTTACTTAATTTCCTTGAATAATGATATATTAGGTATTAAGTTGACATTGTTATTGTTTAAGGGGTAAAAAGAAAAAGAAACCCCAATTAAAACACCACAGAGCATATGATAGTAACATTATTAAATAATTTTAATTAGAAGTATTTTAAACCCTTGGGAATGAGTTGAGGAGTAATGACATGAATTTATTGCATGATTCATGAATTTCAATTCATATAATTTGCTCATGCATGCAACACAATGTGTAAATTGTGTCAATGCCCAAAAAAGGAAATGTAATGTCATTAAGTAAGCTACTTGAATTGATATGTGGAAAGAATTTTTCTCTTTAATTTGATTTTTTTTTTTTTTTTGCTATATATATATATATAAGGGCAAAGGAAGAAATCAATGAAATTATATACAAGGGTCATTATTCAGTAAACATGTGCACATCATTTAACACCTCTAAAAATTTACATAAGGATAAGCATGTGAAGTACAAACTAATTAAAAGGAGACCTAATCCAAATTATATGAAATTATTAGCTCAAATTTTGGTAAAATTAGGCTGATATAGCATACTGAACATGAACTTAACAAAGAATATTATAGTTTTTTTCAATTCATTTTTATTTTTTTACTTATATTTGTTTATATCTAATTAAATTTCATAGAATTTTATATTTATTTTGAATTAGCTAATATCAATACTTGAGCAGTCAATTTGATAGATGAATTTTTTTCATGGGTAAAAATTAAATTCACTACCTTTTAATATTATAAAATGAATGTTTACTATTTGACTGTTGAACTTTCAATAATTTAATTGATGAAATTACAGTTTTGATGACCTGATAAAAATAAGATTAAACATGATTTACAGAAGAAAAATTAATAACTAATAAAAAATAAAGATACACTTTAGATGAAGATGAGTGAGTTTTTCTCTAGTATTAGGAGTTGAAATTGAGGAACTTAATTATAATTAAAGCTTAATTTTCCAACAAAATATTAATTGAACTATATATATATATATGTCTATATATGTAATGTATGTATATATCTCTAATTAATGTAATAGAGAAGTGGGTGTTTTGGGAGATACTATACAGTAGTTTTGGCCTTTAATAAGTTGGAAGGTTAAATCAATAATTTTTTTTAATTTTTTTTTGAACAATTAGTACAGATGGTTAATTGTCATCACCATAAGGGGGGAGGGAGGAAGGGTGGGGGAGTTTGAATCCTGCTCTCCTCAATTAGATGTGCACAGGGACCAAGGGCGGAGCCAGAAATAAATTTCAAAGGATACAAACTTTACTTCATCTTAGTATACTAGAAATATTTCATTCAAATTACACTAATAAAATAATATCTCAAATACACTAACAATAGTTTAAACTAAAAAAACATAATATACATAAAAAATAACTTTAAAGATAATCATGAGCAAAAAATAACCTCAAATTTAATTTTTTTCAATGAAAATTTTTCTTTTGAGAAATTTATGCATAATTATGTCTCTAATCAAAATCACATAAAAGATAATTAACTATCATAAAAAAAATAATTATTAATTTAGTTTTTAGCATAATAACTCATTAGTAAATTAAAGGAAAAAATATACATTAAAATTGGACAAACTAAGTATGTGCAATAAAAAAAAATTTTAATTGACAACATATGTGATTTTTTTTTTTTTACCAAAACAACATATGTGATTGATGAATGGGTAAATGCTATATTAAATTATTTACCTTGTCAAATTGTTTAGTATATAATAATTAATGAGTAAATTAAAGAAAAAAATATACAAAGAAAAAGAGGTGAGATGTGGAGTGTTGTAAAAACTAAGTAAAAAAATTAAATTTAACAATAGTGAAAAGAAAAAAATAAAAAAAAAGTTTTATTATTTAAATTTTCTAAAAGAATTAAATAATGGACTATTAAGTTATTATTATGAATTTATTAAGGATCTACAATCCACCAGTGACTGGGACCTAAATTTATAAAAAATTAATATTTAATTAAAATAATAAAAACTAAAATCTAATAATATATATATATATATATATATATATATATATGAACTATAAATGATTTGATGTTATTAATTTAGGCAGTTCAACTCATAAAATGTCAAAATTATTACAAAATTTCTCGTGTTCTGGACATGGAAACCAAACATGTATAGAAATATTTTGTGTGAGAGAGAGAGAGAAAGAGAGTGAGATTCCACTACTAGTGAAAACGGTTAATTTAATGACAAAAGAATCCGCGTTAATATTTGTTAATATTGTTAAAGCAAACGTCATGGGTTGCACAAACGACATCCGTACCATATCCGCGTTTCATACCTTATTTTGTTTTTCTATATTTTTAAATTTTTTTCCAATTGTTAATAATATTAAAAATATATTTGAAAAATCACAATTTATAATTTTCATTTTCTAATCATATAATAAAAATCCATTTTGTTATGCATAAAGTTATCACATTTCTTTTAATGGTTGTTCTTCTCTAAGCAATATTTTAATTTTGATTCGTAATATATAAAGTTGTATTAAATTAATTGTTATATAACATTTATTGCTAATGGACTCTAAATACTAATGATGTAAATAAAAAAATTATCACATTTTGTTTATTTGCTTTTTTGTAACACCAAATATTTATTTGCATAAATATGAGGAATTTGTATTTTCTTATACATTTATATATCAACATTTTACCTTTTTTTTTTTTTGCTTTTTTATTAAATTATTCGATGAAATCTTTTTATACTTATGGAACTATTTATACATAATAATTTACACTTAGAGCAATAAAACTAACTCATAATACTTAATAAGGGTAAATTCTCTGGATGGTATCAAAACTTTGCACTCGATTACAAAATGGTACCATTACTTCAATTTGTATCTTTTTGGTACCAAAATATCGATTTTAGTTGCACCGGAAAATCCCAAAAACACAATCAAGCCAAATTTGATGACATGGCAACCAAAAATGCCCCGTCAACAGCCACATCAGCAAACTGTTGCAAGTTGTTTGATGTTTTGCTTTTCGGACCAGTTGAGAGAATTCTGAAATAATCCAATTCTGAATAAGCAGCATCATTAACTTAAGCTTTTTTTTTTGTCACTTTTGGTTTTTTAATTGCTGACGTGTCATACGATGTGGCTGCTGATGGGGCATCTTCGGCTGCTAATGGGGCATCTTCGGTTGCCACGTCATCAAATTTGACATGATTGTGTTTTTGGGACTTCCTGGTGCAACTAAAATCAATGTTTTGGTACCAAAAAGATACAAATTGAAGTAATAGTACCATTTTGTAATCGAGTACAAAGTTTTGGTACCGTTCATAGAATTTACCCTACTTAATAATAACTAGAATATAATAAACACATTATTAAACACTTTGCAAAGCACAAAACTTCAAAATAAAAGTAATTTTAAAACATCAATGAGCACATAATTTAGTTACTAAGCAATATTTATAATAAATGGAGTTCGAATTTCAGGTTTTGTCTTTATTAATATAATTAAAAATTTCATGTTGAAAGTTGAATAATCTAATAGTATAACTCGTTTTAAAACATTAATAAGTTAAGGGTTCGATTTTACCCTCCTCCTTCCTGATTCATAATATATATATATATATATCAAACTTTTATTTCTATACATGTATTTATATAATTTTTTTAAAATCTGATTTTAATTTCCACTGACATAAGCAATTTAAGAGAAACTTCTATAATTTGTTGTAGCTGTCTTGATGGAAAATTTTGAGAAATAAAGGATACTGCAGGCATTTGTAAATCTCTTAATGCAATTCCAGCTGTATTTTGATGATGGCTGGCATGTTGGACTAAATATGCAGATGTTGCAATATCTAAGTTTAAAATACTAATATTAATAATAATGAGGAGATTTCTATGATAAACTATAGACAAATGTATCTTTTTTCTTTTCTCATTTATAATTATTTTTTATAGAAAAAGATAAATTAAAACCAAAGATATAGATTATATTACAAGATAAATGAACTTCCGAGTATTAGATATGCATATTTAATTTTTAGCAAGAAGCTATGTAGCCTCAAATTAATTTCGATAGCGATATAAATAGAGTAAAAAAAAAATTTTATGCAAAATTAACCAATTTATATTAATATTAAATTTTTTCGCTACCAATACATATATCAATATATTTGATTTTAATATACATATACAATATCGATGGATCTTAATACATTTGTTTAATTTGAAATTTTAGTCTTAATTCTAACAATAGCTAGAAATATGTAATTTATTATATTATATTATATTATTCTTAACTAAATATATTACCGCTAACAAAATATAAAAAGAATTTCTTTTTCTCAATTTCTAACTAAATCGTATAGTATATTTTTTTTACCTTTTTTTTAAAAAAAATTACCTCACAGCTATCAAATTGCTAAATGATTAAATTAAACAAGTAAAAAAGGTCGATATCGTCTCATAAATTAGTAAATTAGAGAAAGAGTTTTATTTATTTAGTTAGTACATAATAACAAAAAAAGAGCAAACTAATTTTCATAAAATCCATTGCGTATGTGAAATACTTATGCGACAAAATTAGGTCTAAGACTTTAAAGACAATAACCCCTCAGAGTTCCTGAAATTAAAAACATTTTCTATAAATTTTGTGTTATTCTCTTTTTTTTTTTTAATTAAATATCAAAGGTGAAACAGCTATGGAATCTAACCTGGTTTTATTTTATATATTCTATTGTACGTTTTTTTTTTTTTTTTTTGAACAACTTAGCTTTCACCTTTTATTAGGTAGTAAATAGAAGCACTTACATGCCGGTCTAATTTGTACAATTAATTTTCAATATCAGCGCTCACACTATGGAGCTTTCAAAAGAGTACAACACATGGAAACCAATGTCATTGTTAGCCCTTAAATTAATATTACTATGCAAAAATAAACCATCACATCCTTGCTTTGATTGATTAATTAATTACCACTATTGCTGGTGAGGTCTAGATTAAAGGTTTTGGGATTCAAA
>CATIWK010313409.1:0-23125 GCA_949634005.1 Mallotus japonicus | reverse complement strand
AAGCAATGCTATTTAATCCAATATTTCTATATTTTTGTGCCATTTAATTTGTTATTATACTCCCTCTATTCCATTCCAATTGTCTTTTAAGGTAGTGTCATAAAAATTAAGAATCATATTTAATAGGCATAATTATAGGTGCAAATGACTATATAACTCTCTTTTAGAAAGGCTAAAAGTTAGTGTGAATTATAATTACTCTAATAGAGAAACTTACTCTAAAATCAAGATATGGGTAAAATTTGAAAGAAGAGTTTATTTTTTATTGGTAATCTAAAAGGTCATTTGAAGTTGAACAAATTCTATTTTCTTAAAAGACAATTCGAATGGAACGGAGGGAGTATTATAATTAAGTATTATTATTATTATTATTATTATTTTTAGTCTGAACCATGTGTATACAGAGCTCACTAGATTCTAACTAATTCAGTTCAACCCGGACAAGACCACAAAGGCATTAAAAGTCTTCCAATAACTAATTAAACGTGGCTATATATACTAGAACTTGAACCCAAAGTCTCCCTTAAGTATTATCTTTTATGATTTAATACTATAATTTAATAAAGAAATATTAAAAAATAAAATAACATCAAATGAGATAATACAAAAAAAAAAAATAATAATAATAGAAAAATAGTATTAGCTTAAATAGCATTTTCTTCCGGTTACAAAATCTAAAATGTCGTGTGAGGTTGATTCGTGAAGCTTATAAAATGGAAGGTATCTAATGAACTCCTTCATCATCTTCCTTGGACTATTGGTTCCCAATTGTTCACATCCTTGGTTGTATCAATAAAATCCTTCTCTCTTTTTCATGGAAAATGCAAGCCTCCAAACAAGAAGAAGAAGAAGAATTGTTTGAGGAGTTTCTCTCTTCACTCCCCACAAAAAGAAGATTTGATGGAAGTCTTATTTTTTTACCAAGACTTTTGGTGCCCATCAATTGCTATTTAACCCTTAATCTCCTTTCACAAAAACTTCCAAGCTCATGATACTGATATCATCCTTGCCAGCATTCCTAAATCAGGTACTACTTGGTTGAAGGCTGTTATTCATTTGATTGCTAACCGAACCCAATATTCTACTCTCAATGACAGCCCTTTGTTCACTTCAAGTCCTCATGAGATTGTGCCTCACTTTGAGCTCGACCTTTACATGAAAAATAAGTTTCCTGATCTTGAATCAATTCCTGAGCCAAGAATATTCAGCACCCATGTGCCATATGCGTCCCTGCCACGTTCCATTACAGATTCCAGGTGTAGAATAGTTTATGTGTGTCGGAATCCTTTGGATCAATTTATCTCCTATTGGCACTTTTCTTTGAAGTTTCCTCTTTGCAAGGATCCACCTACATTGGATGAAGCTTTCGAGTTGTATTTCAGGGGAATCTACAGCTTTGGACCATTTTGGAATCATGTTTTGGGATATTGGAAAGCAAGCTTGGAAAATCCTGACAAGATTTTATTCTTGAAATATGAATATTTGAAAAAAGACAATATCGTATGCACAAAAAGGTTGGCCGAGTTCTTGGGATTTCCATTTTCAGTGGAGGAAGAGGAACAAGGAGTTGCAGAAGAGATATCTAAGATTTGCAGTTTCGAAATATGAAAAACTTAGAAGTGAACAAGAGCGGTAGCCATACTGCAGGACATCTAAACAGCTCTTTTTTCAGGAAAGGCGAAGTGGAAGATTGGAGAAATTATTTGACTCCATCAATGGCTCTGGCGAAGCTTATTCAAGAAAAATTGGAGGGTTCTGGTTTAAGTTTCAACCTAGGTTGCAGGAAAGATGCCTAGTGTATTCATTTACTGTATGAAAGCAAACTTCTACATGCATTCTCTATTTCTCATATGGAACTCTCTCTATGTTTGAAGCTATTTCTCTCAATTTGATGTGTATTAGCAAGCTTTTCCATGTAATAAAAGATTGCATTTCTACAAAACTCTGAACTGGTGAGATTGATTAAAGTTTTGGTACTTTCGTTTAAGAAATTGATGAGTATTTTGACTGTTTCCATATATGCCTGGGTGTTTTTCAGGAAATTATGTTATTTTTACGTTAAATATATTTGTTGTATTCAAATATTTTTTTATTAATAGAGAAGTTATATAACATAAATATCAATGGATTGCGCAATAAGAGCTAGTCAATATTCCCTTTAAATCGACGACAACATAATTTGAAATATGCACCTCATGATGGCCTTGTAAATGAGTTTCCACTTAACTTGTAATGCGTTATAATTTGGCTACAAAACTTTAATATTTTTCAAATACCAAGCTTCTATTTACATATAGTGTTCAAAAAAAAAAAAACTTCTGTTTACATATCATAGTATGTCAGCTAACTGGATTTTGATGACATGGTGATCGAAAAATTATATATCTAAAGACTATCCATTGCATCCTCTTTCACCTCATTTAAGTTAATATTGGGTCAAATATACATACAGCCACTAAACATTATAATTGAATATCACAAATTAATATCATAAAAGAGATATAATGATATGACAATTAAGTGAAAATATTTTTTGAATATTTTGCGATACCATCTTTTACTTCATGAACTAAATTTACCTAATTAAATATCAATATTTATTTTTTAAAAAAAAAACCTAAATATGCCGAAGGTGTGTTTTAGAAAATTACCGTATTAATAAATTTACTACTTATCACATTAATGTAGAAATTTTAATTTAATATTTACCAATGAGCTGTTATAGAATTTACAAGAGTCATATCTCCAGAATTTTTCGGTTGCAAAAGAAACTGTTTGATGGGCTTACTCGACTTTATTGAAAATATATAACTCAAATTTGGTTTAAATTCTCATCAAATATTTCTTCATTAGAAATCCCATTATCATTTACTTCCTCTACGAATTCCAGCTCTTGAACCCATTTCTTACTATTTGAATGGCATCAGCTTGATCAAAATGCTAGTTACTATTATAATACATTTGTGATTGAACATACCAAGGTACAACTTTATCAATTGGCTACCCAACAAAAATAGATTAGACATATGTTCTAGAATCAGAACGTAAACAAAGAAGAATTGGAAATGGTATAAAAATTTTAATAAATTTTTTGGTTTACTACGGGAATGGAAATTAGAATCCATATTATTTATTTATTTTTATAATTACTTTTATATATTAAAAATTAGTATTATAATTATCTTTTATAAAAGATTATTTCTAAAATTAGTTATTAATATTTACTAAAATATTATTATAATTTTTAAATAATAAAATAGCCAAGCTATCATTTAATACCAACTAACGCAACGATCTAGTGTAGATAGATAAGAATGCTAGTACACAACTAAACCTTAAAAAAAGATAATATAGATTTCAAACACATAAACTTAACACAAATTGAGAAAAAATTAATTGTATTATTCTTCACCCTCCTTTAAATGTATGGCCATAAAAAACACATGTTCATCCTCATCTCAAGCAAACTTGTCTGTTATCCACTCTACCGACAACATTTTTGTGAGAATGCCTTTTCTCAAACAGTGGTTCTGATTAAATCTTTCTACAGGCGCCCACATTTCATAATTTCATATGCTTAAAAATAAATTATGTTGGACGCAAAAAAATAAATTATGAGTTACAGTTAAGAATATTGTTTTTTAAAATGCCTAACAGAATTAAGTTGTTGGATTTTTATTTTTTAATGATGAAAACAATGTTTGCTGATTTATTTAGTTATTAAATATATGAAAAATTGTTGCACGATAAAAACTATCAAAATGCACAATCAACTATTATATAAAAAAATTAAAAAACGAAATCGAATAATATTTTTACATTATTTGATGAATAAATTATTTATTTCTCATGGTAATTTTTAGTTTTCATTAATTTCTATATATGAATTTCAAAATATGCACTTCTTTATACACTAATTCAAAATTAGGCCAAACTGTTAGTGTAGGCGACGGGTTTAGCGCGCGCTCAAGTGTTAGCGATCACGGCACTGTGCAAGCTCAGGACCTACTAGAAAATATAAAAATGGGCTTTGGGGCCCATTATCGGAGATGGAGTCGCCACCCGGATGAAAACCAGGACACACTTACAACAACTGGATTCCGCGGAAGATACCCAGAAGCCGTCATCAGAGAACGGATTCAGAAACTAGGTATGAGCGTTTGAATGCTCACCCGACCTTGCGGTCGGCCTCTATTTGTATTTGTATTTTATTACCTTGGATTATTTGATTATTTCCTTATTATTGTTGAATTTCAGTGATTTCCACTTTTATTCTTTTACCAGATTTGCACATTAGTCCTGTTAATGCTTTTTGGCCTTGGCAAATAATAACAAATAAATAAAATTTACAAACATTCATTCCAAATAAATGGGGAAGGGATTAGGGATTACAAATTTTGCACAATTAATATGATAATTAAAACCTCTCAAGAACTAATTAATATAATATACAAATTATAGTGATAAAAAATCACTCTTAAGAATTCCTACAAAACAAAAATTAATTTCTTACAAACAGAGAGGTTTAGGTTAGCTTTCATGCATAGCACTTATATGTAAAATAAAACATAATTATTTACAAAAAAAAAAAAAGCACAATAAACTACATATATTCAAGCACATAATAGCAAATACGCATGTATTTGAATATTCAATATTCATCTAATCATATTTAAAACCACAACACATCACAAAATAGACATTTAATAATATACCAAACGTGTACAAGAAAACACAAGTCCAAATCATGCAAATATACTAGATATATAGTGGAAAACAAGCAAAATATACTGAAAATATACTAAAAATACACTGTCAAAAACGCATCCCCTAGCTAGAAGGCGCGTGCCTCTGCGATGAGGCGCGCGCCTTTTGGTCAGGAGGCACTGGAAAAGACAAAGAGGTGTGTGCCTCTTCAATGAGGCACACGCCTCTTTGACAGAGACACAGCAATAGGCTACCAAAATAACTAGAAATTCGAGATCAAAGTAAATAATCAATTTCTGATACAAATAAAAATAAATCTATGACAAAATACACTATTTCACATATTCATGCTTTCATATTAACACTAAACAAACAATAATCACAAATAATGACAACAAAAGACAAGAAAATTGGTTTAAAATGAAATGAAAATCTTCAAATCTCAAGCAAAGAGCTTTTACTTGTTGTAGACACTTTTGAAGCTCCTAACTCAGGCCCTCAGAGATGGTTAGATGATTTAGGATGCTTTGAATGCAAGATCACCTTATTCTCTTCCAAGAATCTCAAGTCTCAAGCTAAAACTCACTCTTTTCACTCTTTTCTCAAGCTTTTTCTCTCTTTTCTCAATCTTTTCCTCTCAAAAACGTTTTCTTTCTCTCTTCTTCTTTTTTCAGAATGATCAACCCCCCTTCCCTCTCTCTTTTCTCTTCCTCTTAACACTCAAACCTCCTTCCTTTCTCCTTTCCCAAAGCAAGAAAAGACCTTCCCTTTTCATTTCCATCATGAGCACACCTTTTCTTGCTCTGATTTTTTCTTCAAAAATCAACTAAACACGTCTAAAATTAGAGAAGTAATGGTGTGGGGTTGAGTTTTAAATGCCAAGATCAGACTGTATTAAATGCAGTCTGCAAGTGGCTGGTGAAGAGGCGTGCGCATCATCGATGAGGCCTCTTCAACCCAGGCCTGCATGGCTTGGGCTGAAACGAGAACCTTAGGCTTTGACACTTTGGGCTAGGGTTTAAGTGTTTTTGGGTTTGGACTCCAAAGTTTGGGGTTTTGGGCTCTCTCTCTCGAGTTCACTCTGAAGAAGCTTCGGGTTCTCTTGCATTCAGAGCTCGTACTCTCTCATCATTGGGCTTCCGTTGCGGGCCTCAAACCGAGGGTGTCTACAGTTAGTAAATATTATTTTATCATATTGTATAGTTTCTGTTGTTATAGTATTGTAGAGATTGTACACAACTCTACCTTTTTATGTATTATATATCTTTTGTAAACTCATCATTCAATATATGAAAATACAACAACATTCATATGGTATCAGAGCTTTAGTCTGATTTGTTTTTTCTTTATTTTCATCTTTCCTTCCCATTCCATCGCTAATACTGAAAATCAACTTGCCTTACCTACATCAAATGCTACCAATGCTACTACTCATCATAGCTTTGCTATCAAGCTTACACCAAAGAATTTTCTGGCATGGAAAACCTAATTTTTGCCATTACTTAATTATCACTCTATGACTAGCCTTATCGATAGCTCATCACCAGCCTCGCCGATCATTATACAATCACCTTCTGATCCCACTCAATAAGTTCCTAACCCGACCTTCACTACTTGGTTTCAAAAGGATCAACTCCTTCTTTCATGGTTGCTTTCTTCCTTTACCGAGGAGGTGTTCCCATATGTAATTGGTCTTACTTCTTCAAGAGCTGTTTGGCAAGCTCTCTCGAATGCTTTCGGATCCATTTCATAAAATCATCAACTCCAATTGCATATTTAACTTCAAGAACTTAAGAAACATGACCAATCCATCTCTTTTTATCTTCATAAAGCCAAAAGCTTGGCAGATGACAGCGGGAAGGGCAATTTCTCAGGCAGAATTTAATACGACAATATATTCCAATATAGGTACAGAATATCATCCTTTGATTTTGGCTCTCACCATGCGGCCTGAACCAGTCACCTTTCAAGAACTCCATAGGCATCTCTTGGCTCATGAAATTCTGTTACAGAGTTTTAATGAACTCCCGCAAGCCAATGTTACCTATCGCCCTTCACGTACTCGCAATTTTTCTCCTGCCATACCATTGTTTCGGCCACCATAATTCTCTGCTTCCTTGGGTCCTCGTCGGCACGCCACAGTATGTCAAATTTACGGTTTGAACAATCACACCGCAGATCGTGGTAAGAGACGCTGCAACCTTAGGCACTCCTTCAACTCGATTCTGTAAGAAAACATGGCCTTGTATGACACATCCGACGTTTAATCTCATGCTTTTCAGGCTTATCCCATGACATTCCCGCCAGGTGCTCCTTCTTCGTCATCCATTGCCTGGACCCCTGACACAGTAGCAAGCCACCATATGACACCAAATGCACATGCCATCAACAATATTATGCCCTATGCAGGTATGGACCAAATAAAAGTAGGTAATGGTCAAGGGTTAAACATAATGGCTTCAGGTAATGCATTGTACCCTTCCCTTGCTTCTTCCACTTTACATCTGAAAAATATTTTACATGTCCCTTCTCTTACCAAGTCTCTTTTATCTGTTAAAAAATTTACCAATGATAACTCATGTTTCTTTGAATTTTGGCCAACTTATTTCCCTATAAAGGATCAGAGGACCAAAGCAATCCTATTGCAAGGACCGAGTGATGATGACTTATACTGTCTTCCTCCACCATCCAAACAAACTTTTATGGCCACTACTACATCTTTTTGCAGATTGGCATGCTAAATTGGGGCATCCATATGCTTCCAATGTTTCTTCAATAATAGCCAAAAATAAATTATCATGTTCTAGTCCTTCATCTATTTCTTTTTGTCATTCATGTAAACTTGGAAAATTGGCTCGTATGCCATTAGCTAAGGTAGAACATACGAGTCAATCTCCTTTTGAAATTTTTTATTCGGATGTTTGGGGTCCCTCCCCTGTTTTATCTAATTTAGGATTTCAATATTTTGTTTTTATTTATTGATGATTACACTAGTTTTACATGGATTTATTTTCTTAAAAATAAAAGTCAGGTTTTTACCATGTTCAAAGAATTTGAATCTCTTGTTCTTCGACAATTTAATTCCAAAATTAAGGCATTTCACTCCGATTAGGGTGGTGAGTTTCAAAAATTAAATTCATATTTTAAACAAACTAGCATCATTCATTGTCTTGCATGCCCTTATACCCATGAACAAAATGGCATTGCAGAACGTAAAATTCGCCATATAGTGGATAATGGTCTTACTCTCTTGGCACATGCTAATATACCATTTTGTTTTTGGCCATATGCTTTCCAAACAAGTGTTCAATTAATTAATTATATGCCAAGAAAAGTTATACAAAATTCATGTCCTTTTGAATTATTGTATCAAAAGCCGCCAAAATATCAAGAATTAAGAATATTTGGCTGTGCAGCTTACCCCTGGTTGAGACCATACAATAAATATAAATTTTCATTTAGAACAAATCAGCATGTCTACTTAGGTCATTCTCCTACTCATCATGGTCATCTATGTCTAGATATTGCTAAAGATAGAATTTACATTACACGTCACATATCTTTTGATGAAAGTTTATTCCCATTTAAACACTTACCACCAAGTCCTACCTCTACTCATCCATCTCCTTCAATCCCGTGGATCACAGTATCAACGTCACCACTTGGTCCTTCAACAGGTATGTTATCTGTCTCTAATCCTTTATCTTTAAATAATTCAGTTACCTCTTTACATACTCCTACTTCAACCTCATCTTCTACTTCTCATCTTAATCTTTCCCCCTCCTTATCACATTTAACCACTCCTATCTTATCTCCCACGCCATCTTCTCCACCACATCCTAATCCAATACGCACTTTAGCAACTACCACGGACTCGGCTATCCAATCCGATCCTGCATCCTCATCTGAAATCAATTTAGTGGTTGACCTAAGTGCTTATCCCATCTCCGCTACCAATGATAACCGAACACACACTATGAACCTTCGCCCTTTCACGCTTGCCAAAAGCCATGCCCACCTAGCCATTGCCCAAATAACCAAACCAAATTTTCTTCAAACCGAACCACGCACCTTCCTTCAAGCCTCCAAACATCAAGTGTGGAATAATGCAATGTCTGAAGAAATTAATGCTCTCTTGGCTAACTCTACTTGGACTTTGGTTCCAAAACCTTCTAATGCTAATATTGTAGGTTGCAAGTGGATTTATCGCATCAAAAGAATGTCAAATGGCAGCATTGAACGATACAAGGCAAGACTAGTGGCTCAGGGCTTTACCCAATAGTCAGGTTTAGACTATAAGGACACTTTTAGTCTGGTCATTAAAGCAACAACTATCAGAACCATTCTTGCCATCGCCATTATAAAACACTGGCCGATTAGACAATTGGATGTATCAAATGCTTTTCTCTATGGTCATCTTTCAGAAATAATTTATATGGCTCAACCACCAGGTTTTATTAACTCTTCTCATCCTGACTATGTTTGCAAACTTCAAAAATCTCTATATGGTCTCAAATAAGCCCCGTGGGCATGGTTTCATCGCTTGAGTTCATATTTGCTCACTTTAAATTTTATGGCATCCAAAAGTGATCATTCTCTATTTATTTATCGCAAGGGGGCAGATATTCTTTTTCTTCTAGTCTATGTGGATGATTTAATTGTCACTGGCACTAATCTTCATCTTGTCTCTGATATGATTACTAAGCTTAAGCATGAATTTCCAATTCGTGATCTTGGTGATCTCCATTATTTTCTAGGTCTTGAAGTTCATCGTCACTCTAATGGCATTGTGGTTTCACAGCACAAATATATATGTGACCTTCTAGATCACACTGGCATGACTGATTCCAAGTCATGTTTCACCCCCATTGCTACAAAGCCACCACTTACCAAAAATCATGGCTTGCCGATTCCACAAGCTGAAGACTATCGGCACTTTGTAGGAGCTCTACAATACATCACCATTACATGCCCAGACATAGCTTACAGTGTCAACAAGTTATGTCAATTCATGAGCTCTCCTAGTCAAGATCATTGGATAGCTCTCAAACGCCTATTGCGGTTTCTTCAGGGTACAAAATCTAAGGGATTACTCTTCTCTCACAACTCCACACTTGATCTCTCTTGTTACACTAATAGTGATTGGGGTGGTGATGTTGATGATAGATGGTCTACTGGTGGATATGGTATTTTTCTTGGTACCTCTCTCATTTCTTGGATGGCAAAGAAGTAGCCTATTGTAGCAAGGTCATCCACAGAAAGTGAATATAAAGCCATAGCACATGCAACTGCAGAACTTATTTAGCTTCGGTCACTTCTAGGTGAACTCGGCTTTCTATGTTCCAAAATAGTCCTTCATTGTGATAATATAGGCGCCATTTACGTCACTTCCAATCTTATTTTTCATACCCGTACTAAGCAAATTGAGTTAGACTTTCACTTTTTCAGAGAGCAAGTTGTAAATGGCTCCATTCGGGTTCGGTTTCTTCCTACCCATTAGCAGCTAGCAGATTTGTTTACCAAGCCCTTGTCCATCACATGTTTTCAATAATTATGCACTAATCTACCACTTTGTGATGATCCTGGGCTTGCGGAAGGGGGGGGGGGGTGTTAGTAAATATTATCTTATCATATTGTATAGTTTCTGTTATTATAGTATTATAGAGATTGTACACAACTCTACCTCTTTATTTATTATATATCTTTTGTAAACTCATCATTTAATATATGAAAATATGGCAACATTCACACAACTATTAATATTGAATTGTTTAAGGACACAAAAAATTTATAAAGACTACTCGAATGACTTGAATAGAAATTTGATAACTAAAAAAATACAAATCAATATTTTGTAATTACATTATGATTTAGCATAGATGTTGGTGATCGTTTATACAATTTATCTGTATGTTTCAAAAAAATTGTTGTTTTAGCATAGTTACTGCGCTTATTACCTTAGTCCCTATTAATACCCTAAATTTTGAGGAGTATGACAATGAAATTTCTTTTTAATCTTTATCAATACTGTTATAGTCATGTAATTTACATGAACCTTATATTTTTCAGTTTGCCAAAGAAAGCATTTGATGAGCTTACTCGATTATATTGAAAATATATAGCTCAAATTTAGTTTAAATTCTAATTCTATATCTTCAATCATCATATCAAGTTTATTGATCTTTGATATGTATTTGTGTAAAATTCTCAAATTGGACTTTTTTAAAAATAAAAGTTTCAGATAAAATTGTAAGAAGTTGAAAATTTTTTGAACATTCTACTCTTCTTTCTATCCCAGTTGGAATTCAATGATGGACCGATTCTCACAGACGTACTCCAACTATATAATTTTGTTCCATCAGTTTTGTCTGCTGCTTTTGCTGTAGCTTCTACTTCTTCTTGTTGGTTTTTAAGCTATTATTGCGAATTTCATTTATGCTGCTGTTTTATTTCTTTTTCCTGGTCTCAAAGGTTCTGCTACTAGATCTCAGTTGGCTGGTGTTGTGTTTTCAGTCTGCTATTGCGTCATTTCCGCAGCCTCGTTCATCCACTGTTGCTTATGTTCATGCCTCACTACTTTTGTTGTTAGCTTTTGGTGATATCAAGGTTGAATTCTTTCGATGTTTGTTCTTTTTGGTTTTTACGGCTCCTGGATCATCTATGGCCGTTTTCTCTTTTGTTTGGTTTTCTTTGGTTTGTCAGTTCTATGTTCTTCCTTGTATTGATGTATTAGTTCTAGGGAGGGATTTTTTCATCACTGAGACATTCCGAAGTAGTATTCCCCCTCATTTTGATTAACATAAGATCTATCTATTTATTAAAAAAAAATGTCTTTGAAACTTACCACAATATATAACTAGTACCAGTCTATTTTTTTTTTTTTTTGGTGTTTACTGTCTAAATAAGTCCCATGAACTGTTGAGTGATTCTAAATATGCCAAAGTTGTGTTTTAGAAAATTATTGTAAAATATTCTTAAAGGATAAGTACAAGAAGCTACATTGTGGTTTAGCGCTTTTACATTTTTAGTTACGTGGTATGTTTCATGATATTTCAATATCGTGTGGGTTATGCCGTTAGTAATTAACAGCCAAAAATACTAACACCATTTACACATGTTGATGTGGCTGTCGATGTGTTCAGAAACTACGTGGCATGTCACTTGTCGGCAGCCATGTCAGAATTATTAATCGGTATTAGTGATTTTGCATGTTAATTACTAACGGCATAACCATACAGCACTGAAGTGTCATGAAAAATAACATAGGATTTAAAGTGTAAATGTGCTAAAACATAGAGTAGGTTTTTTATACTTATCCCTATTTTTAATACTTATCACTTTAATTGAAGATTAGCACTCTAGATATTGAGTATGGCGATGGCAATAGATTCCTTTTGTAGTTTTGGGCATCTAATCTTGGGAGTACGGTCAATAGAGGTTGCTAACTTTTTTCTTTTTTGAGAATTGCTGATTTCATTAAAGAAACCAAAGAGAACCCACTAATGGGGAAACAAACACTACCCACAGGTAGAACAAAATTAGAGGATGAGCTAAAGCATCCTTGGAAGGGGCTACTACATCATCAGCAACCACTATACTCCAGAAAAAGCTAAAAAAAGAAACTTCTAAGACAGACTTCTTAACACAAATTGAGGAAAAAACAAAATAATGAGTCTGTCAACCTCTCCTAGTAGAGAGAGATCAACCTACTAACAAACAAAACAACAGCTAAAAGAAGCTGAACACTGATCATGGAGCAAGCTCAAGCATAGCTAGATTAAGGCCATCCACTATATTCGCTGATGATAGCTCGGAACTCGGAGACTCAAAATACAGAATAGTTGTGCCTATTACGACTGTGCCAATGGCATAGAGGGGATGTCCGTTTGGATTGGAGACAGGCTCTTGATCATAAGTTGCTTCAGTGGTGGGCTCACTAGAACACTTTCCAACCAAGTCAGTTCCTGATACAAGCCCAAGATCAAAGTCCATTCTTTTCTCATCAAGGCCCAAAGTAACAAAAGGTTCCTTCCTTTGTACAACAGCTACTTCCATCCCTCGGTCAAAGACAGTATTTGGTTTCCGAGGGAGATCATTTATCCTGACAGGTCCTGCAGCTGGATCACGCATGTTCTGAACTAGGTGGCTTCCTACCTCCTCACGTTTTACAGGCCTATTCACAGTGGTGTAAACTCCACTGTCATTGCTAGGAGCTTGAACAAGACGCGCCGCCCCAAGAGACGTATGGTTTTGATCCAGCGAGAGCTTTTGAAAGCGCTCAGATAGAACCACAGAATTCACACCTATATTACTAAGAGCTGGAAGCCAGGAAAATGCTTTCTTCAACGTGAGACCACATAGATGGTTGAAGCCAGTAAAAGCTTCTTCATTCACGGAGCAAAGCTCCTCAAACAAAACTCCTGAGTTAAACTTTAAATTCCCATGGTTAGACCATAAAATTTCCTTTTTCGTACATTCCTTGTTTCTATGAGCAAATTTGAACACAAAAGTGTTCAAAATTCTCAATTCTAGGAGTAGAAACTCTGATTCAAAGCGCTGGACCTGTGACAAGATTTGCATAATCAAGATAGCAGAAAAAAATTTTGAACAAAAGTTCTTACCAACGATCCAATTACTTAGTTGTTCAGAGAAATGAGTATTTGCTGAAATTAGTTGTTTGCAGGTTTGATCTAGATCTGGTGGGTGCTCTTTAATGGACTGGAAAATCTTACTGGAGGGGGCCGTTAAGTGCCAAGTTGAGAGATTGATTGAAAAAACAATACGATAAGGTTGAAAAACAGATTTAATTAGGTTCATTCTACTGAAGAACATAAAAAACTCACGAAGAGCACTAACCAACTTCCTACTCACAGAGAGCACATAAAAACTCATGAAGAGTTTTTTTAGAGGTTGCTAACTAAATGAATATGCTTCAGGCATGATCACGTTTTGCTACTGTTTTTTAATAAAATTTTCTGGATAAGTGAAAAAGTGGGAAAATTTTGAATAAATTGCACCATGGAAATTAATTTTAAAACTTTTTTAATTTTTTTTCTTTAGTTTCATAAATTCCATTTTTGTATATCTAGATTGTATACCGACTTGGCAATTTCCATTTAATTTTAAAATGACGCAACAACCAGTTTGGGCTACACCAAAAACATGCTATATCCTAACATACCCGTCATATATATATATATATATAACGGGTATGTTAGGTTGGTGAAATTTTTATATGTTTATTTTTTGGTGAAATTTTTGAATTTTCCTCAATAGAATTTTTATTCTTTTCCATCTTGAAAATTCTACTAATAATTCTATAATCTAGCTCATTTACTAAAAAGTTTATTTACATCTAATCAAATCTATTGAGTAGAGTGTACAGATTGTCAAGTTGCAAATTAAAAGAGATTTGTCAACATGATTGAAAAATAGCGATAAGAAATTTTACAATTGTGAAATTTTATTTTGATACCTCTTGATTGTACTTTTATAGTCTTTTTCATCAAAATGTATACTTAATTTTTAATGAATGAATTATCCTTCTTTTTCTCTAAAAAAATAAATAAAAGAAAATTCATGTAATAATAGATTGAATTTGTTACTTGCATGTAATATGAATTGGATTTGTTAAATATGTGCCTCGAATTTTTTGCCATAACCTTTTTAGTTTAAATCCAAGTGTACTTGTGATATATTTGGTGGCCAAATTAAGAAAATTTTTATTCAAGAGGATTTAATTTTTGTTTAGAAATTAAACTATTACATTCTTTGTTGGAAGGGAATTTTTGATCGAGTAGGATAGTATTCCTCTATAATTAGGGCTACATTTATATGCATTAGCAGTACTGAAAACATACCAGGGGTGTCATCATGATGTTTTAGGTATAAGCTCTTATGTTTTTTATTTTGATATCTTGTGAGAGACATGTTAATCTCTTTAAGGGGTGAGATTATTTGAGTGAGCTTATTTGGGTGTAATTAGGTTCAAAGGTCAAGTCTTGTTCTCCATGTTATTTTTTTGTACTCTTGGTTTCATGTAGTGAATTTGTTGTCTCCTTCGTTTGTGGACGTAAGTTTATGTCAAACCACGTTAAATTGGTGTGTTTTATGTATTTTCTACATTGTGTCATGTTTGTTTACTATCTCAAATAATTTATGATCGTCACATATTTCCGCAAGTCAAAGCTATCCACAATTATTAAAAATTTTGTTATTGACAACATCAAATTTAAATTCGAGATAGAGAAATTGTATCGTAATACGACTTGTGACGCACGACAAGTATTGGTGCAAGTACTATTAATACACAATTGGTTGCATAAAGTATTATTGGGGAAGAAGAAATTGACATCTACATTAATGACCAAAGCGAAGGTGGAGGATTTGAATAAAAATACCATCACTGCCATAAATGCTTGGGCAATAAAGTACTTTCTTCAAAACCCATGATTTTTACACCTGCTGTGATGGATTGAGACATTTATGAGAAGGTGGAGCAAGTTTTTTTGATACAAAAAAATTCAATTCAAAGTGGATATTGTTAAATGTGTGCCTTGAATTTTTGGCCCATAACATTATTAATCTAAGCCCAAGTACATCTACGATATACTTGATGGTCAAATTTAGGAAATCATTTTTCAAGAGGATTTGATTTTTGTTTAGGAATTAAACTACTACTTCCTTTGTTGGAAGGAAATCTTTGATCAAGTATGATAGTAATCCCTCTATAAATAGGGCTATATACAATTATATGTAGGGGTGAGCAAAATCCGACCGAACCAGAAAACCGAACCCGAACCGAACCGAACCGACTCAGTTCGGTTTTTATTTTTGAGAATTTGCAAATTTCGGTCGGTTAACCGAACCGACCGAAAACCGAATTTAATGATAAAATATATATTTTTTTAATAAAATGTCACCATAAGTTATGCATAGTTGAAGTGGTAAGGCTTCTATATTAAGTATTTGAGGTTGTGGGTTCGAATCCCACAACCTCCAACCTAGGTGGGTAGGAAGAAAAGGATGCGTGCACACCACTAGACCATTAGAAACTCTTTGGTTTTTTTCTTTCTTTTATATATATATTATTACATAGTCGGTTTTTCGGTTAACCGACCGAAACCGAACTGAATTTCAGTTTTTCGGTTAATCGACCGAAACCGAACACATTCTTCGGTTTTCGATTCGGTTTTAACATTTGAAAAAAAAATAAAAACCGAACCGAACCGAGCCGTGCACACCCCTAATTATATGCATTGGGTGTGCCGAAAAGGTACTAAGGATGCCATCATTATGTTTTAGGTATAAACTTTTATGTCTCTTCTTTTGATATCTTGTGAGAGACATGTTAATTTTGTGAGGGGTGTGATTATTTGAGTGAGATTATTTGTATGCAATTGGGTTCAAGGGTTGAGTGTTGATCTCCATATTATTTTTATACTCTTGATTTCGTGTAGTGAGTTTGTTGTCTCCTTCACTTGTGGATGTAAGTTTATGCCGAACCGCGTTAAATTAGTATATTTTATATATTTTCTTTATTGTATCATATCTTAAATAATTTTTTATATTCACACACTTATATAATTCTAAATTTTATCATTGTAATAATAATAATAATAATACTAATAAACCTGGTAGGCCCAAAAAAAAACCTGGTAGGTTAAATACTAATCTTCTGCTATACATCTCTCTGTCAGCTTACTATAAAAACAAGAATTAAGAGAATCAAACTAGTAATTCTTCAAAGATAAATAATAGAACACTAAAAGCTATGAAGTTGTTGATATTTTTTCAAAGGTAGGAAATACAATTTCATGAATGAAAAAAAAAAAAATCAAAGTTGCATTAATAATAAATAAGATCCCTGAAAGTTGCTAAAAAAATTATTGAATGTATAGGGAAAAATCATAAATTTATTTCTTTTAATAATAAAGAGGTTAAAAATAATTGAACATATGAAAAAATCTTACAATTTCTTTAGTTAACAGAGAGATCAAATACGAAATACTAATAAACTATACAATAAAAGTAATCTCCTTTTAAATTAGATAAAAACTAATTTCAAAATTTTTTTTTTGGTCAGGAGATGGAGGGAGGAAGGGGGATTTGAACCCAACATCTCGAAGAGGAGCCGTCCCCGTGGCTGGAACGAGCCAGCCCAAAGACGGGAAGCTCAAACTAATGGTAACAAAATTAATGGTAACAAAGTCCACATCTCAAAATGTCCTCAAAAATAAATAATCAATGGACTACCCAATTACTGGCCCCAACGAATTCAATTTTTTTATACAATTATATCAATAGTATATGGAGACATAAATATTAGAACAATGATACATGGATTTGTAGCCACATGACTGTAAGTCGCTACGTAATAAAAGAAAAAATTTCTATACTTTTTTTTGGATGACCATTAAATAGGAGAAATTTTATAATGATCTCGACCGATGATAATTTAAAAGGTCAAACCAATAATATTAAGTTATTTAAGATTTATTCATGTGCTACTAGATTTTAATTTTTATCACTTTAATTAAATACTGAATTTTTATTGATTTAGTTTTTTAACTCATTAAAGCTCAAAACTATTGTATAATGTTTCATTAAATAAAGTACTAAAAAAATAATTACCTAAGTTACTGGATACACTATTTATTATATCGCCACAACAAGTGACATGTAACATTAACCTAAATATTAATATACAGAATGACCCTAAATATTAATATATAGAAAGTTGGTGTTGGTATTGCCTCCCAAATGTTGCCCAGTTTTTCGTATCAATAAAAGCTTGTCTCTGTTTTTCATGGCAAACACAACCGCATTCAACACCACCACTGCCACTTCATCCACAGAAGCTGAAGAAGAATTATTTAAGAAATTTCTCTCTACACTCCTCAAAGAAAGAAAATTTGATGGAAATGGTCTTTATTTTTACCAATACTTATGGGGCCACCATTTGCCATCAAACCTGTCATCTCCTTCCAAAAACACTTCCAAGCTTGTGATAATGATATAATCCTTGCCAGCGTTTCTAGATTAGGTACTGTATGCTTAATAACTATCAAATTTATTTTATAAAGATTTTAAAGTAATTTTTAAAAATATAATTACATTCTTAAAATAAAATTGAGTAAAATTGTACAACTCATAAAAATTGAAAAAGTAAGATTTTTCAAAAATATGATATAATTAATATTAACCCAAAAATTAAAAGAGTGGTGATAAACCGATAGAATTTATCCAAATTTTTTTGGATAGAAAAAAGTTAATAAGAGTAAAAAGATTCATATGACCTTAATATTAAAAAAAGGAATATTTGACCTATAAAAGAAAAAGAAGAAAAAAATTAATAAACTAACATATTTTCCTATAAAGGTTTTGGAAGACTAAATAATGTCACATTTTTCAATTACTCTCTATTTAATGCCACCTTCCAAAATGCAAATATATATATATATATATACTATTGATAGAGGTGTGCAGAAATCGGTTAAAATCGATTAACCGAACCGAACCAAACCGATCGGTTCGGTTCAGTTATACATAAGTTCAGTTCGGTTATGATTTTTAAGAGTATAAGAGTTCGGTTAATTGGTTTGGTTTCGATTTTGAAGGTAAAAAACTGAAAAAAAAAAATCGAACCAACCGAATTATTTATATATATTATAAAATATTATATAAAATATATTAATTTAGAAAATATGTATAAATATTAAGATTATAAGCAAAAAATATTTCTAGTTATATTATTAATGAATAAATTTTACAAAAAATATAAAATTAATAAATACAAATTTTAGAAATTATTTCAAAAAATAAAATTGATAAATCGGTTAATTGACCGAACCGAACCAAATATTCAAGTTCGGTTTTAGTTTGAAATTTTGTATATTTTTTGTTAGTCAGTTCGGTAGGTTTTGGTTCGATTTAAACCGAAACCAACTGATGTCCACTCCTATGTGTCTATTGAAGAGTAGGTACTTTTTTTTTTAACAACCATAGATATATATTAAACAAAAAGAGTAGGTACATAGGGCATAGATACAATGTAGTGTATATAATTTGCTTGATAAACTACAAATATGAAAATAAAAAAATAAAAATTATAATTTATTAATATTATAAATATTATTATTATTATATTTTATAATTTATTAATTATTATTTTTAGAAAGTGATTTAATCTTTTTGATATTATTTAAATTAATGAGCTAAATAATATTATAATTATTAATTTTATTGTATATTAATATATAGACATATTATAAATAGATGTATATTTAGGGGTATAATCGAGTCGAGCCAAGTTTTGGCTAGCTCAGATTTGGTTTGTTTATAATCGAGCCGACATCACTATCTCACTTGGTCTTCACGAGTTGTTCGCCAGCTTAAACGAGAATAAGCAGGCCTAAAGAAATTTTTAAAATGCAAACCATAAATTAAAATTATACATTAAAAATTAGAAATAAATTGCAATATACTTAATAAAAAGTATGATTTTATTCTGATAATATATTTTCTAAAATATTTTTTACAATACCAATTTATATATTATATATCTAAAATAAAATTACGAGCTGACTCACGAGCTTCACGAATCGAGCTTTGTATAACTTGAACTCGACTCGTTTATTAAACGAGTTTCAATATACAAGCTCGAGCAAGCTTTTATCGAACTGAACACTGAGCAGTTTGCGAGCAGCTTGGCTCATTTACACCCCTACGTATGTTATAGATAGAGGTGAGCATTCGATTAATCAAACCGAATTTTCATCCAAAATGAAAATCGAAGTTCAAACCTTATAAGGGATTAGAGATTAAGCGGTAGTTATCGGTTAACTGAATTATAATAAAATTTTATTATCAAAATAAAAAGAAAAAAGGTGCAGCGTACTAAGAATATATTTTAAGTTTAGCAACATGCTTACCATCAAACTACACATGGAATATATATATATATATATATATAATTCTTAATTTATTTAATTTTCAGGTAATTCTCTCAGTTTTAAAATATTCAAAAACTCAAATCAAATCTAATTCAATTCGGCTTGATTATCCTGTCCGATTTTAATATAATCGAGTTAATTCGACTTGCGAGCTACTCGGGATCAACTCAGAAAAAACTCGAAACCGGTTCAATTATTGTCAAGTCAAACTCGAGTTCGAACTACTCGAATAGGTTTTCGAGTCAAGCTCAAGATTTTAAATATGTGATTTGATAGGCTCACGAGCTTAATTGAGCTTTGTACATTTACCATTTTACCCTTTTATTATAACGTAATTATAAATATATCTTATCAAACCGAGTAGAGTTCGAAATCGAGTTCAAACTCGATTAGAATTTGAATATTTTAAAATGTATATTTTAAAAATTTATTTAATTAATCTAATCGAGTTGAGTTTGAGTTTCAAAAAAAGAGCTTGATTGAGTTCAAGCTTCAAGTTTGAAAGTCGAGTCGAACTCAAGTCTGACAGTGTATCAATTAGACTTGGCTTGATTACACCCTTATACATAAAACATATATTATAAATAACTAAAATGACGTACTTTTACTCAACTCTACATCATTTTAATTAAAGCAATTAATTCTTTTATAAATAAAAACAAGAGACGTTAGGTCATTTTTATTAATTAAAATATAATATAATTTTATTATATTTAACTTGATATATATATATATACACACACATGCAGAGTTGTTGGAAATATATAATATAAGGTTAAACATACACAATAATTTTGTCAAAAATATGTATTAAATATATCATTATATATGTTTATACAAAAAATATTAATATACACAAATTTTTACTATTTATTTATTTGTAATAAATATAAATTTAATGAATAATATAAATTAGTATATAACATAAGTTCCCGAATTTCTATTTTGAACCGTACAATATCGATCTATTATAAAAGAGTTGAATTTCCGCACTAAAACATCCCGAAAAATGAAATAAACCTATATAAAAATTTTAAAATTTAATATCAATATTAAAAATTTTATTTTTAAAATTTTTATAATTTAAATATAATTTCAAAAATTTTAAAAATTTTAAATTTTAAAAATTTCTTGATTGATATTTATCTCCAATTTTGCATATTAATTGTAATTAAAATTTTTAGGTAAAGCTAGGGACTAAAGCCAAAATAAGGAAAAATGGGACATAATTAGGTTTTTTTGATAGACATGGAGTTGTTAATAGGGACCGAGAAATACCAAAACAGGGACCAAACAGTAGCACTATGACCCGTGTACCTTTAAAATAGCAATTCGCCTGAGATAATAGCACTCTGCACGTTAGGAGTGTGCAACCCTTCCGACCAAACCGAACTGACTTGGTTAACTTTTCCAATTTTTTTAACCAAATTGAAATGAACCACATTTTGGTTCGGTTCAGTTTTCTATAGTCAAAAACCGGATAACCAAACTAACCGAAATTTAATTTAATTTTTAATTTTTTATTTTTCAATATTATAATAATATAATAAAAATTTAAAAACAATTTATATTTATAAAAAATTTAATTTTTCAGTCGGTTCGATTTTCTGAGTTGGTTCAATATGATTAATCCGGTTCGATTAAAAATGCCCAAAACTGATCGAACTGACAAATATACATACTCCTACTACACATGGACCTTCTAATTTAAAAGCTCTTAAATATTCATGAGCACAAATAGGAACTTGAGCCAATAATTATGAAATAATTTAAATTTAATTTATAAAATATTTATTAAGGATAGTATTTTTTTTTTTGGTCAGGGAAGTGGAGGGAGGATTAATAACCTCAACTTCTAAACGGAGCCGACCCCGTGGCTGGAACTAGTCAGCCCTAGGCGGGTAGCTCAACATTTAAGTACCTAAGGACACACGGGCCCTAAGGATTTAGTGGGAGAGATTGGGTTGGGGGGGGGGGGGGGGGGGGGGGGGGGGGTGTGTGGTGGTGGGGGTGGGGATTGAACCCCCAACCTCCACCCACACCTTTAAGCACTTGGCCACCAGGCCAAGTGCTCAAAGGCTTAAGGATAGTATTGACATTATACTTTTTATGTTTTCAATATATAACCTTATAATTCCACATGCATTTACTAGAATGTCCTTTCTATCCAAAAAATTTGGATAGATTCTATCTTGCAATCTTTTCTCAAATTAAAACAGAATTGATTATTTTCTCTATCAATTACAATATTTTTTCCACCTTAGTGAAGGAAGATGTGTGAAAGAACAAATTAAAGGATATCAATTTGTAATCTCTTGTAATAAATTACCTCAAGTGGTAAGAATCTTTACTCTTGAAAAGGAGAGGTTTTGGGTTCAATTTCTCTCCTCCTCACAAGATTTGTGAGACCCACTCTTGGTGGTGACTCATAAAAATAGTTTTCAAAAAATACTAATAACTAAGTGCTTCATGTTCCGATGATACTGTGCCCCCATATCGAGTTCAAAAAAAATTTGATATAAATTTAGAGTGGATCTATTAGTTTTTACTTACTTTACAAAGATTATGCTTTATGATATGAACGCAATTTCATTATTGTTCAAAAAAAATAAAGATACAAGATATTAAAATAGGGAGATCCTTATCTATACTAGATGTATTACACCTGGTGTAATTTATGACACATTATACAAGTGCTTTATATTTAACCAATAAAAATAAGATAAATATTTATATATTGCAAATCTCATCATTGGGTAATACACTCAGAGTAGATAATAATTTTCCAAAAAAAAAATATAACAGTGCCTAATTTATCTAGGATGGATGATAAAACTTTTTGTCATGAGCCAATGTATTTAGTAGTGAGAAGGGTTTTGAACCCCATCCTCTTAACTTTTCCATATCATGCATAAGCCCTTCCCCATCTTCCTTAACTCTCCCATATTATGCGTTATGGTTTTGCGAGTATGTTAGTTGTTTAAAAAAAAAATTGTAACAGTAGAAAAAATAAAAAGCAGTTTTATTTAGATGTTCATTTTTTTTAATGTTGATTTGTGATGATTATAAAATAGAAGATATGTAATGAACTCCTTCTTCGTCCTCTTTCTTTGTAGTGCCTCCCAATTGTTCACAAGTTTTCATATCCTTCCTTGTTGTTGCGTTCAAAACCCGCAAGCGTACGGATCGTGAATTGCAGTATAAAGAGTTATCATTCCCACGAGGATTGTAAATTGAGTACTAATATCTCTACTTATGATCTTAGCTAGTAAATCGAATAAAAGTGATTTAGCAAATTAAATATAAAGCAAAGCAATTGAAACTAATAAAATCAAATAATTAAAAGCTTAGAGCCTAGGTCTAGTTTCACTATTCCAATCCAATCATGAACACATTATCAAACAAAAGACATTGATATCGGTTAAGGGTAATTGTTCTAATTTACCTAAAGCCTCTCTCGAGTT
>CATIWK010313360.1:0-14338 GCA_949634005.1 Mallotus japonicus | reverse complement strand
ATTTTATTCTTTATATATCCTATAATTTAAAATTTTCACTAATAAAATATATTAAAATATAAATAAATAATTTATTAATAAGTAGTCTGCGCAACGCGCGAATATACGACTAGTTGTAGACTAAATAAATAGTGAAAAAAGTAACAAACAATTGATAATTTTTGATTTTACATTTTCATTAATTAAAAATTTTTTTAAATGATGATAGCTAAATTTGTACCTTTAAACAATTTTAATTTTAATTTTTTATTAACTAAAAATAAGTATGAGTCAAACTATAAATAAATAAAAATAAATTTATTTTAATAATAATAATAATAATAATAATAATAATTATTATTATTATTATTATTATTATTATTATTATTATTATTATTATTATTATTTTTTGTGTTTAGGGTTGATAAAGTCTTTTAATTTTGAAATGTTATATTTTGAAAGGCAACTTGTTGGTGACTTACTATATACAGCTTATTGTTATTTTTGTTTGATTTGTGGGATTTAGGCTTAAGTGGATAGATGTGTCTAGCAATTCTGACGGTAATGATTCTGTGTGATTTTAGTGATGGAACGAAAATCCGTTACTAAAATTAGTGACGGATTAAAAGATACGTCGCTAAAATTAGTGACAGATTGAAAAATCCGCCACTAAAATTAATGATGATAAAAATACTAGCAAAAAAAAATCTGTCATTAGCCTGCCATTAAGCCATTTAATGATAGATTAGTGACAGATTTTTCTATTATTAAACAATGAATTTCTTGTAGTGTAATAGCAATAAGAAATTTTATGATTTGAGTGAAATTTTATTTTAATATTGACAAATAAATAATATCAATAATAGTATAATCAAGAAATATTAAAATAAAATTTATATGACAAATAAATAATATCAATAATAATATAATGTAAAAAAAAAAAAGAAAAGCCAATCAAAGTCTAATTAGTGTTTTTTAGTCGTTATATAAATCATATAAAGAGTAGTTTGTTTTATTAAAATATTTATAAAAAGGTAGTGTTATTTTTTTTAAAAAAAATTGATATAAAAATGTTAAGTCGAATAGCATTTCTCTTTTGTAAATATAAGATAGGATTAGTTATCGAATTTAGCATGCGTAATTTAAGGTAAATTACGATAACCTCCTGAGTTTTGGTCAAACTCACTAATTTATCCTTATATTTTTAAAAGTTAACTAATAACTTGTCAAATTTGATTTTATAATTTTTTTTTTTAACTAAATACCCCTCAAATTTGATATTTTTATTGTAAACCTGATGGGGTATTAAGTCAATAGAAAGGAAAAATAGTTAATAAAATCAATCATGAGGGAATATTTAGTTGACTTCTGAAAATGTAAAAAATAAACTAATAAATTAGAACAAACCTAAGGGTATTAGTAAATTACCTTTTATTTTATATTCAAATTTTTAAAAAGACTTAACTACCACTATAATGTAAAAAAAATTGTTTCATGCCAACAAAAAAAAAAAATTATCATAATGTATCACACAACTTATTCTAAAAAGTTAAGTCCAAGGGTTTAATTAATAGTTGAGAGTTTGCTTTTTTTTTTTTTTTTAATATCTAAAAAATTCTATCATTGCATGGAATCAACATCTGCAATAGTAAAAGTTAAAAAAAAATTTCCTCCATTAACATATGCTACAGTAAAAGTATAATCAGTGGACACTAGTTACATCTAGCCATGGAAAATTGAAGGAAGCATCTAGCTGTCATATAATTATTAAACATTTAAAACATTGCTGAAGCTTATCTTAGTACATTTGGTTTCTTATTGTTTCAAAATTAGCATTCTAATCCTTAAATAATTATTTGGTAACTAAAATATTTTATAAATATAAAAGAGAAGAACTCAACTACAAGAAAATTTATTATTTTAAAGAAGTGTGCATGCAGCTTCCTCAAGGCGCCCTGACAGAGATCGAAAGATGATAGCTTGGAATCTTCCAACATAAGTGATAGGATTTTCCACAAGTACACTGTTCGCAACAAGTAGTAAAGTTCGAGTATCGAGTATCGAGTATCATTTTCACGAGGAGATTGATACCAAGTACCAGTCTTAATTTTATTTCCATAAGCTAACAGAATATATTTAATTAAAACAGAAAAATCTATTAACTGACAAAGATAAATTGTAAATCTAAAATATTCCTTTAAAAATTCAATAAATGAAAATCAGAGTCTGGATTCGCTTCACTAGACACTTACTCGAATTACAGGATTTAATCTTAATTCAACTTATTAATACAATCAAGGGTAAATTACTCAAATTACTTAAAGTCTCTTTTAAAATCATTCAAGCATGCCTATACTAATTACCGCTTATTTTCATGGTCAAGTTAATTAATTAAGACTTATTAAGTTCCTTAGCAATTTAATACTCCCCGAAGGATTCGTTTACTTTTGTGATCGAGGTTCCTAAGTTTCACAGGTCTATGAGTTAATAGATCATGCAACTTTCGTTGTCTTTAATCTATCCACAAACATGCATTCAATCAGGCCTAAAATCAAATACAAGAACATATAAAAGCAACCTGTAAAATTGACTAAATATTAACTTATTGAATTAAAACATATAATCCAAACGAGCAATAGTCTAGCTACACGAATCCAAACCCTGAGTAAATTAGTTACACATGATGGAAATAATCATAATGAAAGATATTCTAAACATGAGAACAATTTTGCTGAACGTGGTTGACTTGAATCTCTGCTAAAAAAATATCTCTGATTGATGAATTGAATGAATGCTGATTGAATGAATGAATGAATTAGGCTTAGCATCTCTTCCTTTTATATCTATCTCTTGCCCCCAGAACTTTCAATTCTAGAATATTCTCATTCTGTAATCTTCCAATTCCGAAATCTTCTAATTCCATAATCTTGAATGAAAGAGGAAGATTTTTCATGCGTAGACACCCTAGCACATGGTCATGCAGAAGAGTGTGCAGGAGGGTGTGTACGCGGGGGTGTATGCAAATCTTGTATGCATGGCCTGGTACATGGCCATGCGCTCGGGTGTGTACTATTCTATATTTGTGCATGGCCTAGTACATCGCCATATGGTGGGGTGTGCATACTTCTTCATCAGGCTTGATTTCAACCATGTCAGTGCACATCTTCTTGCACAGACGTGTGATGAAGTGTGCAGGATTCTTGATGAGCACACGGGCATGTGCTAGCCTATGTGCGCAATTGTGCAGAGGTCCTTTACCGAGCACGGTTGAAGACACGGCGTGCAATAACTTCAGCTCACAAAACTGTAAAAGTTTGGTTTAATTAGACACCATAATGCATATAATTATTAAACAAACATGCAAACATGCAAATGTGTTCTTTAGAATGCAATTCAATAACATTATGCTAAATGCAAGTAAAATCAGTAACAATTAAATAAACTTATATTGTAAAATCAATAAGAATGCTTCTAAAATTATATGTATAAATGACACATAACAAGAAGGCTTTGTGAAGCTCAATATTGATGCAGCTTGTAAGCTTCCTTCTTACTTGGCAACTGCATGTGGAATCTTGAAAGACAGTGGAGGGAGATGGTTGTTGGGTTTCATGTACAAAATTGGAGCTTGCGAAGCCAAGTTGTGGACAATTCTTTTAGGCCTGAGAGTGGTGTGGGATGCAGGGCATTCAAAACCTATGATGCATGAAAACTTCAATCGCTATACGTTTTTATATTTTAGAAACGTTTTTTAATTAAAAACTTCAAAAAATTTCACGGAAATATTTCAAAGCATTTTCTACAAATTTGAAAAAATAAAAAATACACTTTCAATTTAGAAATGCATTTCCAACTTGACAAATATATTTCTTTCGTTTTTTTTTTCTAAGCAAATTCTATATTTTTTTATCTAAACAAAGTAATAATTAATTGATAGTAATAAATAAATTTCTTAATATTTATTTATAAAATTTATATTTATATATTTTTAATATTTATTATGTAGACCTATATTTTCAATATTTATATATTTTTTCATGTTTCTGTTTCCTATATTTTTTAAAAATGTTGTTTCACTGTTGTGCTATATATATATATAGTTGGAAGGTGGAATTAGAATCTGACTCCCTGCTAGCAATTTCAGCGTTAATGGTCAGGTATTTGGAAATTGCAATGTTCTTGTGGCACAGATTCGAGATATTCTAAGACAGAATTGGGTGTTTAGTTATCATTATGTTTTCAGAGAAGCTAATGGCTGGTCGGCAAACCATAGGGACTCTATTATTCAAGCTCCTCCTAGTGGCATACATTTGTTTCTTTGTAATGACCTTGATAGGATTGATATCCATAGTCAACGCATAATGTAGTTCTGGTCTACGCCCTGCCATATATATATATGGTTCGTGATTGGTGTCACGAGTCGCGACACAAACAGTATTTGCGGTCTGCTTAAAGACAAAAAAAATATATATATATAAATTGCATTTTTTACCCTCAATACAAGGGGGCCATCTACCTTAAGGGAGGGAATTTTTTTGGTAAAATTGCGGATAGTGACAACACTGTTGCTGTCACTACCCACGATACAGAACATTATCCTCTCTCTCTCTCTCTCTCTATATATATATATATATATATGCCTTACAGTATAGACAGAAAATGAACATGATGAAAAATTCATAACTCAATTTGGGTAACAATGTTGTGTCAAGTGATGGCAAAATGTTGTTTCTTAATTTTTTCTTGGATTCAAAATTGTTTTAAAGGTATATATTTATACTACAATACCAAATAAACCCTTTATAGATTAAGCTATAAATTTGTTTGTGACACAATCAAATGCAATGTTTTCTTCAGATTTTTATCATTCATTCAAAACTTGGGCTGTTCGTTTTTTTTTTTTTTAAAAACATTAAGGAAAGAAATTAATGGAATTGAAAAGTGAGAGATGCATCAATCGGAAGTGCAAAACTATAATAACTAGGGTCATGTCACGTAGATATTCTTTTTAAGGGAATATCATAATAATTAATATAATGTGAACCTTTGAAACCACATATGAAAAGGATCATCCTTTATATGTCAAGATACTTATCTTGAAGACATAGCCATTTCTTTTCTTTTTTGGAAGACCCAAGGCTTTATATTTGATGAATCATTATGGGGTCACCCTTTTTTAAGTCTAGATACTGCTCTTATAGAATTTTTCTTTAGATTTTGACATGTAGCAATTTTTTCTTTTTGGCTTTTTGGAAGACCCAAGTCTTTGTATTTTATGAATCATTATGGGATCTTAAAAGATTTGGTGTATCTTTGGATTCATAAAGGAGTTGAGCAATTTTTTTTTTATTGAACTGGTGAGGTTTTTTTTATTTAACCGGAATAGAGAAAAACGAGGATAGAATATTTTTTTTTTAACTGAAAAGGGGAAAGTTAAGAGCTAAACTCCTAACTCATTAGTATTTTGAAGAAAATTATACCACATGACTGTTCAACCTTTGATATTTGAAAGCAATTAGTAGTTTTTAAATGTTGGGTATTATTTTTTTTAAAAAAATTGTTGAATGTATATGGCATATATCTGATTGTTTTACATGTTTAACTAATAAAAAATTTAATAAGTACATTATATGTTAATTTTTTAAAATAATTGAATATTTTTATACCATATTAAATATAAAAATAATATTTATTAAATTTTGTGTCTATTACTGATGCTAGAGAATTTAATTTTATGAAAATTCAACTATGCAATTTCTCATTATGAAATATTTTTATAAAAAATTTAATAAAATCTTAGATTACTGAATTAATTTTTTAATTTGTGTGTTTTAAGTTTTACTGTAAAATAAAATTTATACAAAATACACCAAAAATTTTTTTAATTATTATATATTCTAGGGAGCACAACATCTTTCGTTTGTTATTCATTTACTGAAGCCGGAAACATGTAGGACATTGGGTGGGACAAAGGATGCAAGGTATAGCACATGCGTTTCTATCTATATATATAATTCAATTAATCAATTATTGTGTCATTTCATTTTCGACAAAATGACACATGTTATTGTTTTGTCTTCTACTTTTAAAATAATAAATATAAAATAATATACATAAATATCTAAATATTTATCGATAAAATCGTATTGGTATAATTAATTTATAAAGACAGCCAAATTTACATGAAATATGTTTTTCTATATATAAAATTTGAATTTAGAATAAAAGAAATTCAATTTTTTTTTATATTTGAATCAATAGATGTAGTAAATTAGTAGTGCTATTTAATCTAACACTTTTATACCTATTAGTTATATAAAACATTATATTATTAATAAATATTAATTTATAACATGGATAACACTAAAAAAAAATTAGTATAAAAATATTGAGTTAAATAATTTTTTTCTCAAAGAAAGTAGATGTGCATGGAATTAAAGTCAATGGCCATTTGTTTCTTCTATTTGCACTTGATAAATATGTAATTGGAACAATCAAAAGATACACCAAATCTATTTATATGATCCCATGTGGATTCTTGCAATATATTTGGCAGACTTGGGAGTTGGGACCATGCAGCATTGATATGGAAAAGTTCTAAAGGGGTAGTGGAAATGATAGATATGATCATCCTTTTCCAAGTTGTTTGAGAAGAGCAAATTAAATTATTTGTTATCTTGAACAAACAAATTTATGTCCTATAATTCAAATATATATATTTTTTAATAATTACACAAAACACACACACGGTACATTAACTCAACATACCACTTAACAAAACAAATTTATGTCCTATAATTCAAATATAAACATATGTTTCTTTCTTCAACTTTTGTTAATTTTCTTTTAATGTGATACAATAGACTACCAATACATATTTTAGTACTATAATATTCCTTAGCTGTTTGCAGAATGTTGAAAGCAACAGCACGTAGAGAAAAGGATTAATTGATTACTATAATAATCCTAGGTTTTGACCCATTAGTATAATAGATCCATGTACTTTGAATAATAATTTAAATATTATGAGATTTTGCTCGGTTAAATTATTATATTACTATCATTTAATTTACAATTAAATAGGAAAAGTTAAAAAAGTATTAATTTTAATCATGAACTTGTAATATAATTTTAAATTTATTAAAATTTTTTTATTAAATTAAAATAAAATTTTTTTATTCATTTGTATTTTTATTGGAGTATATAATAATTACAATAATTAAATTATTTGTACTTTTAAAGTAAAAATACATTTAAAATATTTATATAAATTAAGTTATATATTTATATTTAAAATCTCATACTATGACAAATTTTCAGTGCATATATATATATATATATGTATGTATGTATTAAGAATAAATTAATTAAATAATAAAACCTTTTTTTTTTTGTGTTTAGATAGTTATATATTTTCAATCTCTGACAGTACACGAAGAATGATGAGACTCCCTTCTAAATTTTTTTAAAAAAATTATAAATTATATTTTTACTTTGATTTATCACATATTTATACCTGTACTTTTCTTTTCTAATTTTAAACCTTTTTAGCCTTCAAAAATTTGTTGAAAAGTATTAAATAGAATAAAAATTATAAATTTAAGTGTAATAAATACAACTTTGTATATTTAATTAGCCTAGAATTTGAATAATATTTGTATACAGGCACGCCTAGGAAAAAAAAAAGACAATGATTATACTGTATGTTGGGAGTCTTCAGTTCACACTAATGCCACCAATTCAAACACTCAAAAGCATTATGATTTTATTGGCACAATTAGTTTTTGATTTTGGTAATTACTTTTACAGTAGGGATTTTGCACTCCTTCAATTTATAATTACACTCTAATTTAATTTTTATATTAGAGATAATGATTTTACTTTTATTTTGAAAATTATTTTTCTATCAGCTTAATTAATCCTTGTAAAATATTTCTTTTAATTATTTTATTTTATATTAAATTTTCACTACATCTAATATTTTTAGTATTATATTCTACCATCTTATTAAGAAAATTTAATAGAAACTTAAACTTAAATTTATCATTGAAATTTTTTTTATCCTTTATATTACCATTTTATAAAAAAATTAATAGCAATTTTAAATTAAATTCACCATTGAAATTTTTTTTATCCTGTATAAACACTTAAAATTTTTTTTTTTAAATAAAAATAGAGCTCTTAGCATCAGAGTGCACCAGGATATCCCAACTAGGTTGACACACACTTAGCACCAACATCACACACTAAGAAACAACTCTTTATTAAAAATAAAAAGAATAATGAACAAATGAATTCAATAAAATGTTAATACAATCTAAAAATATAGAAATAAATATTGCATAACTAAATTCATAAAGAAATATAACTATTTTAAAATAAAATTTTAGCAATATAAGCTGAACACAAAATAAAATAATGTAACAAAATAATAAAATTATAAATAGCTCTATGTGATTATAATTTAAAAATGCTACTGAACTGTTTCAAGTTATTTGATTTTTACTGTCTATACATAATTAAATAATTTTTTTTAAGTTAATATTGATTGTTGTGGAAATTATATTTCTCATATTTTAATCAAATAATAAAATATTATTATTTTGAATTAGGAATAATTAAATTATTTAAACCACAAGTAAAATTAAAGTGGAATGCAATTATTAATAAGAGGATTACAAAAATCTCTAGTCTTACTTTTATAGGTAACATATGTTTGAAAATTCATAAGCAGGTTGGAAAAAGTGTGAAATAATTTGTCCTTAATTATGTGCACTTTACGAAATTCATTGAAAAAACTATAATTCAGTTTTGATTTTGGTAATTACTTTTATAGGTAACATATGTTTGAAAATTCATAAGCAGGTTGGTAAAAGTGTGATTGTGATCATAGTTTGTCTTTAATTATGTGCACTTTATGAAATTCATTGGAAAAACTATAATATTCAGTTTTGATTTTGGTCATTACTTTTATAGGTAACATATGTTTGCAAATTCATAAGCAGTTGGCGAAATAGTTGTTGTGATAATAATTTGTCTTTAAGTATGTGCACTTTATGAAATTCATTGAAAAAACTAAACTCTATAATGCAGGCATGCATGTACACAGTATTATTATAATAAATTAAAAGGAAGAAATTATAATTTTAGTTATTGTAATTTTAATTTAATACGAGAAAACTGAATTTCTGATTTTTCTAATATTTAAATATAATGTATTTCATATTTATTATATCTTAATCTTATATCAGCTAGTACCATAATTATTTTATGACAACGTATTAATATAATATTAAATTTTAATAAAAAAAATATTTTTATATGATCTATTATGAATCTAACTATTTGAATTTTTAAAAAATATTATAAATTTATTTTTCAAAATATTTTTTTTATTTATAATACAAATAAAAATATATCAAATCAAATTTTTTTTTTTTGTGAATTTGTTATAATTAGTTGAATGCTACACTAATTCATAAAAAGATGTTATTATTCGATATCTATATTATTGTTAATTGTGACTTGAATTATTGAATCTATAACATCATTATTTCATACCCAATGTAATACTTGGTGGTTAAACAAAGGAAATTCTTGTTTGAAATAGATTTAAACTCTATCTAAAAATAATTAAACTCTTACTTCATATATTGAAAGAGCATTCGTAATCAAGTAGGATATTCTAATCCTTTATAAATAAGGTTGCAGTTATGTGCATTGAATGTGTCGAAAATGTACTGAAAAGTCTTATAATGATGTTTTAGATAAAAACTCTTTGGTGTCTCGTGTTGATCTATTTGAGAGGTGAGCTTCTTTAGGTATAATTGGGCTCAAAGGTTAATTAAGTGTTGATCTTCATATTGATTTTTTTGTATGTCTGATATTAATTAGTGAATTTGCACTTCCTTCCCTCTTGGACATATACTTACACTAAATCACGTTAAGTTTTGTGTATGTTCTCTATTTTTTATTTATTGTTATATTTATTTATTATCTCAAATAAATTTTCTAATTTTCTCACACTTCCGCAAAACTAAATTTTCCAACTAATAGTATCAAAGCTTCTTACAATTATTTGAAATTTTGTTATGGTGATATCGAGATTCAAGATAGAGAAATTAGATTGCAATATGAGTTTTGACTTATGGCAAATAAGGATACTAACTCCTTTTGACACATAATGGGCTGCGTAAAGTTGTAGAAGTAGAAATTGGTGCCTACAATAATGAAAGAAAAGATGAAGGATTTGGATGAAAAGGACCTAGATGCTACATAAGCTTTGAAAAAGGAGGTATACTTCCTTGAGAATTCATATTAATGACTTTTGGACTTGAAAAATATGAAATCAAGAATGAAGAAGAATATATATTTGACTCTTATGTTGCTCCAGCCTCTTCCTCCCTCATATAAGAACTTTAAACTATAATTGATAAAGGGAAAATAAGAGGGTAATGTTTGAAAAGAAATAAAATTTTGAATCATAATGTATTTTAGGAGTTGAAATTTTTTACACCCAAATTTTAAGTGTAATAATTTTCGCAATGAGGATACATATGTTAATCAATTTTGTACTCAAAAGAAATTATTGTACCAAATTATTGTACTAGGGCAATTGCAGATGCCCTATTGGTGAGAAATTCAAGTAGTAGTTCTAGGTACCAAAAAAAACCTATCATTATTGTAAAAGAAAAGGGCATGTGAAGGTTGATTATTGAAAATTAAAAAAAAAAAAGAAAGAATCATCGTGAAGAATCCTCAAATTCTAATTTTATTGATGAGATTAAAACTAATGTCCTAATTGTGACTGAAAATTTAATTAATTTTGAGCTATGGTGGATATTTGATTTTGATTGTGATTATCATAGTTGCCTTAATAGAGGTTGGTTTTCCTGCACCTATGAATTGGTTAATGGTGGTTTTATATTGATGGGCAACAACCATCCTTCCAAGGTTCTTGATGTTGGTTCAGTTAAAACTAAAACACATAATGGCATAGTGAGGACTTTGTTTGATATTAAACATGTTTCAGATATGTCAGAAAACTTATCTTATTGTGTGCATCAAAATTTGGTGGTTATAAGTTCGTTGGCGAAGATGAAATTTTGGATATTATTTTGGGTACCATTTTGGTGATGCAAGCTTGATGTATTGATAGATTATATGAGCTTCAGGGACTACCGTATCAAGTAATACTACATTATCATCTACTTTTATAGGGTTAAATATTTCGGTGGTCACTAAACTTTGCATTTATTTCATTTTGGGTACTAAAGTTCAATTGGTTTCATTTTGGTAACCAAACTTTGATTTAAATGTCATTGCCCGATCACCTGGTGGTGTTTTGCTGATGTGGCAATCGGACTTGGAATATTCAAAGAATATTCGCCACGTGAGCATGCCAACTCAACACCTCATATTGGTAATTGAAATGAAACAAATTGAAATTTAGTAACCAAAATGAAATAAATGTATAGTTGGATGACCATCAAAACATTTAATCCTAACAAATAATTAATAATTTAATCATATTATATATTTATTATGATATAATTTAATCTCATTTATTAATATAATATAACATAAATTATTAGAAATTTATTAATAATTTAATAATATTATAAAATTTTTAGTATTTTATTATTATTATTATTATTATATATACAATGTTAAACTTGAAGGTCATCCCTTATGACTCATTATTAACCTATATTTTGATAATGACATCATACTTATACAATTTGATACATGAATTTATTTTTTAATTTTTTGAACTCAATCAATAGGCACTTTTTCAATAAATAAATAAATAAATGTTCAAATTTTTTATAAATCAACTTTTGATTTAATAAGTGATATGGTTTATGTTTATGTTTAAATTATATATCTGATATTAATTAAAGGTGATAGAAAAATAACTATATTTTAAATTTTATTGGTAGAAAGTAGTTAACTCTTATTGACATTTAATTTAATATTACTTTTGTTAGTAAATTCTCTATCTTCATTTTGACATGGTTAATTAATGGGTTAACTATGATTTTTTTAATATAGGTCTAATAAATTTCTTTTTTTTTTAACAACAAATAAATTTCTTCACATGGTTAATTAATGGGTTAAATATATTGGTGGTCACCCAACTTCACACTTATTTCATTTTGGGTACCAAACTTCAATTGGTTTTATTTCAGTCACCAATCTGAGTTGGCATGCTGATGTGGCGAATATTCTTTGAATATTCCAAGTCTCCACATCAGCAAAACGCCACCAGCTGACCGGCCAATGACACTTAAATCGAAGTTTGGTTACCAAAACAAAACGAATTGAAGTTTAGTATCCAAAATGAAATAAGTGTAAAGTTGGGTGGCCATCGAAATATTTAACCCACTTTTATACTTTTAGTTGGATTGAATTTTGGTGATTTATTGGCTAAGACATTTTGAAAGAGTGAGTTCACGTGTCTCTTGGACTTATTTTGTTGTTCTCATATTTGAGGCATTTATGGAGAAGATTGAGCAAGTTTTTTTTTTAAATAAATTTTTGTATTGAAATGTAAGAAAATTCAAGGTTGAGACTTATTGATTGTGACTTGAATTATATAGTTTATGATATTATTATTTCAAGCCCAATATATACTTGGTGGCCAAGCAAAAAAGATTCTTGTCCAAAAAGGATTTAAACTCTTATTTAGTAATTAATCTCTTACTTCCTGTGTTGAAAGAGAATTCTTAATCAAGTAGGATATTCTACTCATCTATATATAGGGCTACAATTATGTGCATTGGGTACGTTAAAAAGGTAATAAAGGTGCCACCATGATGTTTTTTGCCACCATGATGTTTTTTGTATAAGCTTTTGGATCTCTCGTTTTGATCCCTTTGAGAGGTGAACTTATATGTGTAAACACAGCTGAATATATTGATTGAGTTAAATTAATACAACGTGAGCATATGGTGCTATATTTAAAGTACATGGCAGAGAGTTTGTATTACAATATAATACAACTATGTGACAGTAGGATAATGTTTAGCTTGAGTATTGATATGGTCTAACACCCACCCACCCCCCCCCCCCCCAAACCGATGGGTGTGAGTTGGAGAGAAGACGAAGCTTAAAGGCAATTGATTGAAAGTGGCGACCACCAAGCGGTTTGATGAAGATGTCAACAATCTGATAGTTGCTTGAGAGGTGTCGAACTTGGATATTACCTTGGGTGACTTGTTCTCGAACAAAGTGGTAGTCGAGTTCTATGTGCTTTGTCCAAGCATGAAAGATGGGGTTGAATGTCATATAAATAGCTCCAATGTTGTCACACAAAAGTGTAGATGGTGTGGTAGGCGAGAGACCAAATTCAGACAGTAGACGTTGAATCCAATTGAGTTTTAGCTATGGTATTTGCCAAGGCTTTGTACTCACTCTCAGTGGAAGATCGGGCTATTATAGGTTGCTTTTTAGCACACCAAGAGATTAAGTTGTTGCCATGATAGATTACAAATCTGATTGTAGAGTGTTTGTCATCGGGGCACCTGCCCCAATCACTATCCGAGAAGCATTGCAGAGTGTTATGCGGTTTGCTCAAGAAGAAGAGAGAGTACTGAGTTGTATGTTTAAGATAGCGAAGGAGTCTCTTCAATATGCCATACTCACAAGACTGGATATTGCGTTCTCTGTGAATAAAAACATAGCTGAATATATTGATTAAGTTAAATTAATACAACGTGAGCATACAGTGCTATATTTAAAGTACATGGCAGAGAGTTTGTATTACAATACAATACAACTATGTGACAGTAGGATAATGTTTAGCTCGAGTATTGATATGGTTTAACAAGAAATATTCATTAATATATAAAAGGATTACAAGTAGAGAGCCCATAATACAAAGACAAGCTTAGAAGCCCAGGAGACATTTTGAAATAAGTCAGCCCAATATACTGATTTTCAACCAAAGGAAAATCAAGAAACCTTAAGTGTTGGAATCTGAAAAATAAGGAACTCAAACAGACATCAATGGCTAATTCATGAAGGACAGTAGACCATATCCAAGTTTGCTTAAATTTTTCTTCCCAATTTCTAACCAAAATTGATGATTTTGGTTGACAAGGGATCTTCGGGCTAATAGTAATCCTCTTAATAGAGCAATAGTATTGGATACTAAACATCAACCATAGTGGTGGCTGAGACTACGACGGAGAAGTTAAGGATATGTGGCCACATATCATCATGCTATAGACGGTATTCTTGATCCAAACCCATAACCATCTTGAAACAACAGCTACACCATATCCATATCCATAACCACAAAACTAGAAATACTTCAAACATAGCTATAGATCAACTATTTTTATTTATAGATCTG